>OZ002741.1:51066494-51286494 GCA_963924295.1 Dioctria rufipes | reverse complement strand
ATGGCATACGGGCCAGAGAGTTTCCCAAGTCCAGGCGTATGGGTCAAAGAGCAATGGAAAGAGCCAGTCCAGCCTGCCAGTCCTGCATCTGCCTGAATGACAAGAAGCAGGGTTGACAGATTAGGTAGGACCTCAAGAGTAGCAGTAGCCCTATATCGCATGGAGCCCATAATTCCCAGGCAGGCAAGCTTTTGCAGGCCCGCCAGTTTCCGGATCGCAGTCCCCAGAAGCGTCCTCGGCCATCGTACTCAGGAGGCATTTGTAGGCAAACCCCAGCCTCATGGCCCATGTGCAGCCAAAGGTTGTCTTGCATTGATCGAAGACCCTAGTAGCCGTCTGAACTTTTTCCTCTACGTACAATCCCCATTTCAGTCAAGGAAGACACCAGGGTGCTTGACATGAGGAGAGAGTTTCAAAGTGTATCCAAAAAGCTTTGTAAGAACAAAGTACCCAAGATTACGTCTTCTGGAGAGGAGCACCAAGCCGGTGATTGCTGGGTTCACTGCCATATCATGACGAGGTTATATGGGACTGTAACTACGATTGTGAAAATTATCCTTAAACACTAGAATCAAATCGTTCTCAGTATGTTGCATTCCAGAAGAATTTTCACCTTGCCTTTTCATTAAGTCACAACCTTATTATAGTTAATTTGCATACATAACTACTCACTGATGCACAATTATTATTATTTATTGAAACTAAATCTATACATGCCATAACAATAAAGAAAATAACACTCAGTGTATAATTCACCCGCTCTCCTTTTATCAAATTTACTTATTCACACTGGCAACAAAAAGGGACCCCATTCCTGTTTTATTGAGAATGTTTTTTATTCATAGTCCTAAATTAGTCTACGTCTTACCTTTTGACCAAAAGAAACTGGATAAGTAAGAGTAATAATTTTTGACTTAGCGGACAAAATAAGCGCACTCCTTACCGTGTGTACTTTCTTTCGTCATATTCCCCTCTCGTGGTCACTTATCATCACGACTTGTAAATTCTGATCTACCAAAATTCAGGAGACGTGGTTGCATGTGATGGTATATGTCGTAAGTCTTTTCACGCTGCCACACATTAAGATTCTTAAAAAGTTTTACCGAACTCATTGACTCTATCTCTACCGTTATTGCAGATAAATTTAATAGCTTATCTATGAACTGGACTCGAAATATTTTCCTAAGAACTTAATATTTTAAATGACAAAATTGAGAAGCTGTTTAAGCTTGTGGATGTATTGAACATGAATTCGGACACACTTTTTTAAAAAGCACATAACCTATCTTTAAAGGTTCCAAATATGTTAGACTCTCTGGTTGGTATTTATGTACTATGTGGCAAAGACTCACCATCTGTATCTCAAATTCCATCAACACTTTACTTTTTCCAGTAATCGCTGACGTTCGGCGCAGCTTAAGGCGTCTTGAAGGTGATATCGGGTCATGGTCATCTGCTGCTTCCGGAAACTCAGCGGTAATCAGCTTCATAGCGATTGATGTCAAGAAATTGGCTCTAGTGGATAAGGAATCGTCTGATTTCCAACCATCACTTCCTGTGCAGCAAATAGTAGACTCGAAACCTCCTGTACCTGATGCACATAGTTGTAAAGCAGCTACAAAGCAGAGGAACTGCAGAAGACGCTACCAAATTCCGAATGACGTGGTTCTTTTAAATCAGGACTCCGTTCAATCAACAGCAAACGATTATTCAGTTCACATTACCCCTTCTTCTAAAGCTGAAGGGGGTGAGCGTTCCACAGTAACAAATTATACCTCATATACGTTGTCACAGGAAATGGTATTGGCGCCTCTTTAACAATACTACCCATTTCTCTCCAGAAGCTATGACTGAGGACATTTTTAAGTATCTGAAGTAGAAAAATATCGCAACAGATGGTATTTCTTGTCGAAATTTTGGTGCTCTAAACCGGTTGCATCCTTTGTTTTAACTGTCTCAGCTAATGTGCAGGATAAATTCTTGGATCTCGCACTTTGGCCCTCTGGTGGCTTTTCTAAATTATTTGAACCTTCTCGGCACCAACTTAGTAATACAGCTAAAATAAGCAGCGTTATTCCAAAAAAAACTCAAATCGCTTTCCCTTTGCTATCAAAACGTAAGGGGGTTGCGCGCTAAAACTGTACAAATCTTAATCCTCTACTGCGACTTTTTTCGATGTAGTAGCTTTCACTGAAACTTGGCTGCATCATGGCTTCCACGCTGAAATCTTTGGGAATTATTATTATTTTATTATTGATTCTGCAGTTCGTTCCGGTAGCGTATTCCTCGCCTGTAAAAATCACTTTAATTGCAGCCAAATTGATCTTTCCAGTTTCTGCAACACTCTCGACATTGAGCTTATAGCCCTTTAGCTGTCACTCTTAAAATATGACTTATACATACTTGGTTGCTGTATTCCAGACGTCATAAATATCGTGGATGACAGAGGTCAGATTATTTACAACATTCATAGTAAGATGGATCTTCTTAACGAATTACTACTTATTGGTGGTTTAAAATAACCACATGGGTACTAAATGAAGATAACGATGACTACATTTCTTTTAATAACTTGACAACAAGGGAATCACTCTATCTGGGCACTATTTCATCGCTTGGTTTCAGCCAAATCAGTAATGCGAAGAATGACATTGGTAGGCAGTTACACCTGGTATTTGCTACTGACGCGAGTAACTTATTAGTTGAACCTAGCGCAATTTTAATGTCTACTCTTGACAGATACCACCCCCCACTCTTTACTAATTATGTATTGCTATGAAGAAATCGAAAACTTTACAAGAAACACAATACTTTTACAATTTTAGAAAGTCTAACCCTTCGGAACTGTCCAGTAGACTTACATCTATTGACTTCAACACATTGTTGCTCTCTAGCAATAGTGTTGATGAAGATGTTTCCAAATTCCACTTAATTCTTTTTGATTTATTATCCTCTAATGTTCCCCTCGAGCAATAGCGGCTCTCTAAAACATCTCCCACATGGTTCAATAAAGAACTGAAACGTCTTAAGAATAGAAAGAATAAATTGTGGAGAAGATTCTTGAAGGACAAAGACAATATTAGTCACAACAACTTCCTCACATCATATAATGAGTTCAGAGAACTTTAATCTACACTTTATGATGAGTATTTTCAAAGCATGCGTACGAAATTATTTAGTGACTCACACATCTATTTAAAGTTTATGAATATGAAGAAAAGAACGGACAACTACCCCAATACAATGAGGTACAAGGATTCTGCTAGTAATAATTCGCCTAAAATTTGCGATATGTATGCTTCCTTTTTGACAAAGCCTGTTCTTTGTCAAACTTTCAACATCAAAATAGAAATTTCAGTCATATGAAGGAATCTCATAACGTTTCATTCACTATCCCTTCAACATCAGAACAGGATATACTCGATCATATTAATGGGCTCCAACTGGTCCTGATAGGATTCCTTCAGCCTTTTTTAATCTCTCTTTCATCTCCCATGCAGCCCCGCTGAGAATTATTTTCCAAAGTCGGTCAATAGTGGCTGTTTTTCGCAGCTGTGGAAGAATTCTTTCATCATACCTATCCACATAAAATATAGTAAAAATTAAATTTCTAACTATAGGCCTATTACGAAATTATCTTGCATGCCCAGATTTTTCGAATGTATCATTTACACCTATTATCAGTTCTCAATTTCCTGCAAGAATTTGCTCTCTTCAAACCAACTTGAGTTTATTTCAGCCAAGTCCACAGCCAGCTACTTATTGAAGTTCGTCTCGGATACCACGGGCGGGTTTGAAAAAGCCTACCAGAAGAATTGCATTTATACTGACTATATTAAAGCTTTCGCCAAGTTATCTTACTTCGTGATATTGTTTGAAATGGAAAAGTATGGTTTTCCCCCAACATTTCTAAAATGGACGTTGTCATATATAGATAACAGAACATACCAAAGCTTCGTCCGGCGTACCTCAAGGGAGTTATTTGGATCCGTTGTTCTTTATTCGATCTATTGACGACATTGTCTCTGTTGTGAAGCGCTGCAAAGTCTTGATTTATGCTGATGACATTAAACTCTTCGCTCAGATCTTCTAACGATGCTGAACAAATAGAGGGTGACCTCCAAAAATTTTACGATTGGTGCAAAAGCAATAATTTGGTACTCAATATGGAGAAATGTGAGGTTATGACTTTCTACAGGAATCTGAAGCCCATAAATTATGATTATGGATTTTCGGATTCCTTAATTCGCTGTGTTAGTTCTGTATGTGGCTTGGATGTCAAATGTGACCACATATTGAATCTTATCTCCCACATGAACTTCGTGCTATCAAATAGTAGCTCTATGCTGAGCTTTATAAAACGTTGGTATCGAGAGTTCTCTAATCCTACCATAACACTGCGTTTGTACACTTGATTTTGAGACTACTTCTTGAATACGCTAGCCAGGTCTGGTCTCCATTTTGTGGTACACAAATTGACCGTATCGTACCTTGGAGAAGCTTTTAAATATGCACTCGCTTGAAAAACGTCACATACAAGCTGCACAAGCCGAAGGACGTCAAATAAACAAAATGAGCCTAGTAAAGACGAAGTTTCGATTTTGTGGTACTTATTTAGAAGAAAAAGGGACACAAAGAGAAAATATGGACTCGTCCTTATTTTAAGAATAATATACAATATAGTTCAGCAATTATATCAAATGAATTAGAGCAGGATGAAGAAAAATTCAAGGGATATTACCGAATGAACAAAAACAACTTCGCTGACTTGCTTCAGTTACGTGACCCGAAATTAAGCAAAAAGGATACTAATTACAGAGTTGCAATAAAACCAGTCTTTCACCTGATTTCTGCTGATAACATTACGGAAAAATTTATAAATTATAAAAAAGAAAAGTTTTATTTGTTTTCGGGTGATAATACAAAAATCGGAGATGTATCAATTCCTCAATGTATCTTTGTCATCAATGATTCTCGTTCATAAGTTTTACCACTTTTTGCCGAAATGTTCTGTTTTGTGTTGGAGTCATTTCCTCCATATGCGGAACTAAGCTTTTTCAAAAATAGTAGTTCGCATCATCGGGTACTTTCTTTCCATTTTTAGGTTTTATCCATTCATTGAATCAGCTTCATTTATTCATTCTCTTCTTTTGTTTTTCAATTCTTGGAGCCTTTTTATCAGACCTTATCATATCATAGTTCCCTTCTGCTCCATCGACTTATTTTCTGTAGGATCAGCCTTTGCAAGAAAATCTCTTCTGGTTAATATTTCCTCTCTCCTTGATAAACACAAATGCCCTTTTTGGAATTTTCAGTCGGTACATAAATTTCCGCTCATAATTGGCTTTTTTCTCATGTATGTCATCAAAAACTGTATATTTGTAAGGTAATATTCTTTCTCAGCTTTTGAACCACTTCCACTTGCAGGAAGTTTTAAAACTGGAATACTAACCCGTTTTGATATTCGCTTATTGGTAACCCTGAGTAAATATTACTCACACACGAGTAAATTATAAACAAAAGAGTTGACATATTTTAGCGGAATACGATAACAGAAAATCGAAAGAACAGCATTCCCCCAAGAATAATTTAAGATTTACATAAAGAAATTTTAATTAATATAGTAAGGATAATTAGAAATGAAGGAATCACATTTTATACATCTTGTACATTTTTTTTGTCATGAATAGATTTTATACTACAATTTGTGGTTCCCGGCCAATGAGGAGCATGAGAAATGAGAGGACTGACATGCTGGGAGGGCTCTCCCTCCCTTAAACTAACAATCACGCTTCAGGAAATGCACTTAAGAAGTGGGGACGCTGTGGTCATATGTTGTGAAGAGCAGTGCAGCCTTCAAGCAGAAAGTGAGTGAAATTTACTCACGGGTAGCATTCCAGCGTTAAAGACCGACTAGGTCAATCTCTAATATGTTGTTTCCATCTTTCTCGACAATTTTCCACTACCTACAAATATTTTGTTCTAGGTATCTTGCTACTAGGCGAAGTTTTCGGTACTTAATATAATCAAAGGAAACTTGTCGAGCTATATGGGATACTTTACCATCACTATTTATGCCCATTCCCAATGAAGAAACATGGAATAATATCGCAAGATGCTCAATACATAGAAAGCATATTCGGGTAAAGAAATTTCCAACGGATCCTCTTATATTAATTATAAAGGATGTTTTTCAATTGTTATGATGGCTTGTTCGGATGCACATGGTATGTTCACAATGATAGATGTCGGTGACATCGGTCGTAATAGCGACAGCAGTGTATTTCTATCTTCTCATAGTGAAAAATTTTTGAACTCAAACAATTCTGGCATATTGAAAGATATAAAATTGAAAAACGACAAACTTCCTTGGTGATGAAGCTTTTCCCTTAACGATTTTTCTCGTGCGTCCTTACCCTTTAAAGGTTTTGAATCCGAAGAAGAGGATATTTAATTTTAGATTATCACGAGGTCGAAGGTCAGTTGAATGCGCCCAGTTAAATGCTTAAAATCACATTAATAAAATAACGCCATGTAAGGACAATTGGATACCACACCCGTTCAAGAACACGCTTTAGAGGTATTTTTGTGTAGAAGGGCATCCAAGTTTTTGCAGGTTGCTTAAAGGTAGGTAATTAGGAATTTTCTACCTCTCCTTCCTCGCTCACATTCTGGGAAATCCCAATTACCTGAAATTACAGTGCGACAAGTGGTTAGCACAAACTATAAAAATCCACAGTTTTCTTCGATGTGGCATAATCCTAAGTTGCAGTTTGTATTTAAATCATTAGTGGAGTGCACTAAGAGACAATTTATTAAAACACAAAAGGAAAATTTTCGAAAGTGGTACGCGGAAAACGTTTAAACATTACTGAAATTCAGTCCATTGAACGAATGCGCGACGAGGGGTGTTCCATAAACCAAATAGTGAAACAAAAGTTGTTCAAAATTATTTGGCTGACCTCGAAAACTACAGCCGGAGGTACAAATCTTGCAAAAAATATGCCCTTTATGTTAGAGATGAGATGGCTTTGTTATGAAAACCGTCGAATTCTGTATCAACAACAAGGGAAATTGCGACGACAGATGGCATTACGGACGTGCAAAAGAGGCTAAGGACCTGCTAACGCCGTTTAGCAGAGGCAGAACATTTTCAGAGGAAAAGGCTGAAGAGTAAACATCGTGTACAACAACGTCATCGTGAAACTCGACTGGCCTTCGCAAAGAGCCATATCGGTTGGAAAAAACGCTGTAGAAAGGTCATCTTTTCTGATGAAAAGAGATTCTGCCTTGCTGATCCTGATGGCTTCCAACATTATCTTCATGACTTAAGAAAAGACGAATTATTTTCAACACGACGACAGCAAGGTGGAGGTGGCGTTATGATCTGGGGAGGCATTGGGTATCGGCAAAGGGCGAATATTCGTTTCATGAGTCGCCGTATGAACAGCGATGATTACATCAAACTCGTAGACGAAGAGATCGTCCATTCTACAAACAACCGTTTTGGAAACGACAACATTTTTCAACAGGACAACACCACAATTCATACAGCTCGAAAAATTAAGAATACTTAGAGCACAACGGAGTCCAGCTCCTTGACTGGCCAGCAGTTTCCCTGACTTAAACATAATTGAGAACACGTGAGGGCATCTTTCACGGATAGTGTACCAAGGAGGGCGCCAATATGCCAATGTTGAGCAGCTCAAGGATGCCATAAAGGCTGCGTGGCGAAGGATGCCAAAAAAATATGTTAAAATGCTCTTTAAGTCATTAAGATCAAGAATGTTAGAAGTAATTGAAAAGAATATTTTCCGTAAATAATTTGTGTTTACTTTTAAAATCCTTTCCTCTGTGCTATCCACTTGTCGCACTCTATTTTCAGGTAATTGGGATTTCCCAGAATGTGAGCGGGGTAGGAGAGGTAGAAAATTCCTAATTATCAGCAACAGAGGGAATGCCTACCTGCAAAAACTTGTATGCCCTTCTATACAAAAATACCTATAAACCGTGTTTTTGAAGGGGTGTGTATATCGCGGAGTGTATATGTATCTCTACATACGGTTAATATTTAATTTAATTTAAATACTGTAATTTAGAAATGAAAAATAAAACTACAGTTTTCACCGTAATTATATACCTGTGTCCTTCATTTCCTGAGAAACTTCATTCCAAGTTTTTTTCTGTAATATCCCTCTCGCTATATTGCGGCAATGGTAGTAAGCTTCGTGTTGTTCAATAAATTATACGTTATATTGTCTGTCATCCATATTTAAACTAGACAAAAGTTCACTAAGCTCACACTGCTTAAGCGCGAAGTAAAAAATAATCCAGAAAAATACTACTTGTTGCGAACTTATAGGATGCAAGCTGAAAGTGTCGCTTCGATTCACTTCAGGCTTGGCGAAAAGCGGTATGTGCACTTTATTTAATAGCGTAATGGGCAGCTAAGCTGCAGTTGATAGTTCAGTGTGAGGCTTCCGAATTATTTCCAATGAATTTCAAATGGAACAAAACTTCATACCCTGCTTAGTAGCACACATAACGATTAGCTTCATGTGCAGCTTTGGTCTGCGGCCTGCCTTAAACGCGAATATTGATTCTCCGTTGTTACTTAACAAAATCTTTTTCCGTGATATTAGGCACAATATGAGAAGGTTACCTCTGCTGCATATTAACTCATCAAGGTCTAACGTTAGCATGTATGAACCTGTTAATCACATGTGCGTTAAACGTGAATTACAATTACGACTAATCTGTCGACTGCGACTTTGCCCAAATGGTAAATGCATGTGGCAAGGTACAATTGCAACTTCGACTTCGACTGTGACTAAAACTAAATTTTGCTCAAAGTTGGTGTTGGCTGCGCCCAACTTCAGTGCAATCACAGAAGTCGGGACTTCTGGTTTGTTCAAGCAGTTGAAGCTTTAATTTAATTACATATTTCACCTCAGCGTCGAATTCGGCTTAAAATCAAATCACAGTCAACAGATCACTCGTAATGGTAATTCAGACCTCAGGGAGACCGCACACTGCCAAGTCAATTGATAGTCCAGTCAGCGACTGGTCTGTTGACTTGTCACCGAGTAATTGATTTTAAATCGTTGTCGATTGACTATCTTGTATGTGCGCGAATTGCATCAATTTCTATCGGTTTGTGTGGTGCTTCGATTTTCGTTAAAATTTTACACAATTATTTCAATTTAAACACTTGGTAACCGATTAAAAAATTGCAATTAGAAACGTAAACCCTGTAGTAATTTACTGGTGATTGAGAAGAAGAAGAAGGATTTCAAGAAAACGGATGTGGAAGAATCCATCCAACCTTTCCGAGCATTAACATAAATCTTAGATATGAATGTATTTAAAATCTAATAAAATAAACCATAATTTTCTTTAAAGTTGAAAATTTCATCAAAGCTGTAAAATTCCTAAATGGAGAACAATCTTACTAAAAGATATTCAAATTTAATATATCAGATCAATAGCAATATACATTTCTGACCCAAATCCGTCAAAAAATAAAAAAGTTATTGAATTTTAAAATAACGAAAATTGAAAACGGCCGCGGCTCGTGAATCTGGTGATGACGTCACGATACACAATACCTACGATGACAGTCTGCACAATATAATATTTATAAGACGGCATTTTATGAAATAAATCCAAAGCAAATCCAATCCTGAGCGCTTTCTATCATGGCGGCGGAGCGACTACACTCGCGCTGCGCTAGATCGCGAATTGTCGTCTTGTGTATCGTGACGTCATCAGCCGATCGTTCATGTTAGACGAGTTTTTGAGAATTTGGTACTAAAATCGCTATAACTTCGTCGTTTTTTATCCGATTTCAATAATTCGTTCACTGAATTAATTGATTTTTTTTTTTACTATGATTCTGCATAATTAACTAAAATAGTCGTTGTTCCTCATTGCTGGCGGCTTCGAGAAAATTCACAAATAATACGAAATTTTTCCACTTTCAATTTTCAGTATGTTCTCTACGGGAAAGCAATAAGATCTCACCCCGGAAATATTATGCGATAAATATTATATGTAAATTCGTTTTTTAAAATGGTTATAGAAATATGTACTTTAGTTAGGACAGACTCAACTAACATTTAAGAAAGGAAAAACCTTTACTTACAGCGGCAACAATCAACAACAATCAACTGATTGATATTAAGGTTGCTGATGCAGACTGAGCACAACAGTCGGTTTGATTCAGTCAGTTGCCAGTCGTCAACGTCCTTCTGATTTTTTAGTTGTTGACTGACGTAAAATAGAGCAGTTTGCGGTACCGAGTAAAGTCAACCGATTTTTTAGTCGCCGATTACAGTCGGTGATTATGCAGTGTGCGGCCTGCTTTACTGTAATAATATGGCTGAGCATTTTGTTGTTGACGTTTATAAACATGTTTTCAAAAACGTCTATATTATATTCAAGCTTTTTCTTTTATTTAACTTTTTTAAATTTTTTTGTTCTCTGTTGCATGTAATATCATCCGGTGTTGGATTTATGTTTACTCTATCATACTAATACTAACATCCACCATATGATGAATAGTAAATATTGTTGACCGTTTATTTATTAAAACGTGTCACTACATCGAGCTTGGGTTAAGCTGGTTCTGATAGTAAAAAAAGGAACTGCGAACAGAGATATTAGCTGGGAAAGTAGAAAACATAATACTTGAAGGAGTAATGAATAATCACAAAAACTTACCATTTGTAGCACGCAGTTGAAAAATATAAGGGAATCAAAGCCATTGAAAGGCCACCTGATTGAAATAGCTAAGAGTAGTGTGAGGCCACTTCCTTCTCGCCGCTCCTATGGGTAATAAAATTCACATATACTTGCAACGCCACATTAGCGACAGCCTTCAAAGATAATTATAGTATACTACATGAGAGCTCCAGTTGTACTCGTAGTCCATTAACAATCCTTTAGCAACCGTAGGCTATTAACGGCACTAAAATTCCTTGTTTTGCATGTCGGTAGAATGTGATCTGTTTATTGCGTTGTGTAATTAAAGAAAAATCTACCTTTGTTGTACATTATTTTCGGGGTAAGAAGTATTCCCTTTTCTTTTTTTTCTCGAATTGTTACCTGATAATAAGGCAAAGTGATTAGTTTTGCTGTGGCTAGATGTGCAAGAATCGTTGAGATTAGAATACCGTTGAGCCAGGTCCCGGCGCCGAGTTGTTGCGACCATTTCAATTCAATTCAATTTAATTTATATCTGGTGACAGTACATACAAGATTTATAATCTTTCTCAAGTACAATATTGTATATTGGTTCTAGATATAATTCAAGAAAAACGAACTAAAATATAAAAAGAATTTTAATCAATTTAGTATGCTTTACGTTATTTAATAGTGCAGCTCCAATGCGAAGATAAAATTTATTGTATAAATTATACATGTTAAATTAAATAAAAATGTTATTTTAAGTGCTGTTTGAATAGCTACAGGTGAACTATTCCATAGTCGAATGATCTGAACAAGGTATGAATTCTCCACGACCAGCTTCTGAAATCGTGGCATCAAAAAATTTCAATCACGTTGGGATATTGTAAACAAGAATAACTCCCTAATATATCCAGATTATTTGACTTTAGTACTTTATACAAAAAGATAAGCGAGCTACCTTGTAGAAAATGTTTCAACGAACATCCAAGTAAACGCATTCGAAGAGGGAATGCATGGCCAAACCTACGTAATCTGAAAATGAATCCAATACAGTCATTAAGCACGTACTATCCAGCTTGGGAAAGACAATGCTGACCTAAATAAAGTGAGTCAAAATTAATTATTTCACTAGCATTAAATGGAAAATACAAGACATTGGCAGAAGTGCAAGGCATTCGTAATCCAGAATATTTTTGCCTCAATTGTCTATTGACGTTATTACAACACTTCAAACTTCTGTTCAAAGTTATCCCTGAATAGGTGACCATACTAAGCATTGGTGGGATGGAACCATTTAACACTGCTGTTGGAACATCAAGCAAATCAAATGATTTGTTGTAGAAGCTTATGCACTGTGACTTACTAGGGTTTAATTGTAACTAATAATACTTCGACCTTTTTTGGATTCTGTCTAAATCAGAGTTAATACGTGCTTTGCAATCTTCAATAAGCCCAAGAAGACAGTTTAAGTACAATTGTACATCATCATCGTAGAGGTGAATGCTCACATCACGAACCATTAATGGTAAGTCATTACTAAATAAGCTGAACAGCAAGGGGCACTTGATAGAACCTTGAGGCACACCTCGCACCAGTAGGAGCGCAGTGGATATTCTATCATTGAGCTTGACTTGTTGACTGCGATCTGATAAAAAACTACCGATCATCGATACTGCTGTACTACTAAATTTAAAACAGGTATAAAGCTTCTGCAAGATAATGTTATGACCAACTGTATCAAAGGCTTTGAAAAATCCAAAAGCGTCAAAGTGCTAAATTTGTCCTGATCCATAGCACTTCTTATGTCAGTGGATATCATTAAGATAGCAGTTTCACAACTGTGGTGTGTCCTAAGTCCAGATTGCGAGTAGGTCAACAAATTATTTTTGTCTATGTGTTCAAAAACTTGTCGGTACATTAGTTTTTCAACTACTTTAGATAGAAAGCATGTATGCTAATTGGTCGAAATTCAGGTGGAGATTCTCGGAAGATTTCTTTTGAATTGAAATTAGCAATTTTTCAATTGGAGAGAAAGGAGGATGCAGATAAGCATGAATTAACTATATGGAGAATAAATGTACAGATGACTGGAAGTAGTATTTTTATAAATCGCGGTGAGAGGTCATCAGGGCCAGTAGCATCAGATTCTATTGAATTAAGGGCGGAAATAAGTTCATTCATGTTAACGCACCGGAAAGAAAATAAATCACTAGAATCATGCGAGATACTACTTACTGGATTGGATAATAAACTAGCCTGATGTGGAGCAGACGTTTCACCAGGAGAGTTACTGATCGAGGTAAAAAGGACATGCAATTCATCAGGTTGGAAACTGCAGTAGCTCTTGTCTCTGCCATATACTCCGATTTGCTATAGATTCCTGAATCAAGGTTAGTATTAATTTTGGAACTACAATACTTAAGTTTAGCTAGTCTCAAGGCTGTGGAGGTTCTATTTCGAGTAGTTTTTTACAAGGACCTGGCTATAAAAAGGGTGCGGACTCTTGTAGTAAATCGTGGGCAACAATTCGTATCAGTATATTTCACCCGAACAGGGACATATTTATTATAAAGATAGGAGATCAACGTCGTACAGATGTCGACTTGATCTTCAACTAATATGCAATCCTATATCCGCTGCCACGGCAAAACCCTGCACTCATCAAATAAGGAATCAATACCTATAAATATTTTTATAATCCCGGAAAGAATACTTAAATAGTGTGTGATTCATGTCTAGCATAAGGACATCGCTGATCATGGTCGAGTGTACTAGGAGGGCTGATTTGATCGTGTGCAATAATCTTTCTATTATGTGTTACTAAAATCAGGTCAAGAATAGAAGGATTAGATGTGTTGAAGTATATAGGTTGGATAAAAAATAACAAAATCAAGATAAAGGGACTGGAGTAAGTGAGTGAATTGATTTGCTAAAGTGTCTTGCCTTAGCAAATGGACATTAAAATCACTATCCGTAATGACGTTCGTATAACGTTGTGTTATGTATGACATTTTAGTTTCAAAATCACGGGCATTATCATAGTTAAAGCAATTCGGAGGACAATATATGGAGCTTAAAACGCAATTTTCATTACCCTGTTCAGATCAGTATAAATATTGCTATCCGCACTGATAAATGCGAGCAACACCGTCAGTGAAGTAAGTTAAACCAGATCGGCTAATGTAATTATTGAATCTTCGCAGTAGGAGTAGCATAATTAGAGTTAAAGATCACTAATCGCAACTTTTCCACAAAAACTAACAAAACCTAATTACGAATAAAAGCTATAAATTATTAATACTATAACTCTTCAGTAGAAAAAATTCCAAATATTTAAACAATTAATCAAAATATAAAAAATATATAAATAAAAATAAAATTTTAAGAAATGAAAAATCAAAAAAAAAAAAAAAACGTATGCATCATTATCACCTCCAGCGATATTGGCGGTAGTTATACAGCATCAGCCTTACCATCCTCGTTATGTTGGTAAAGCCATTTAATTTAATTTTCGTCAGTTTAGGCAACTTGAGCGCTTCTCGAAGAAGAGAGTTATTATGTGCTGTCAAACTCTCATTTAAATATATCGGGCTCATAGAGGAAAAACCATCCAAATCCGATACATGAATTTCCATACGTCTACGAAAGGCTTATAGAAAAGCTTTTTGCTCCACACTTGAAGTAAAGCGTACAATGATCGGTGCAGTCAGTGCAGATGGCGATGATGAAGATCTAGACTTTAAGGGGTTATACCTCCCAATTTTTTTTTATTTTTTCATCTTTTTTTTTTTATTGGCTTAAATCATGCCAAAATAACCCTAGAATCAAAATCTACAACGCCCAAGTTCCTATCTAAACTCAACATTTTAAATCAATTTTAAACCAATAAAATGTCGATGAACGAGGTCCACAGCACGAGAAGTGTCCCGTCGGAGAAGACTCTTGGTGTAATTGGCAGCACAGTAAAGCGCTTGGTACCCTTGCAACGTACGAGCACAAGAATCCAATGCATAAGGACGTGTTCAACACAATTAAACCCATTTATAAAGAACTTAGCTCCGACAATCTTCTGTCACGCTGCTTTTTGCGATTCTTAAGATTTATTACATTTTGAAACTTCAAAAACGTTTTTCTCGAAAACATGTTTTCAAAATCGGCGATCAGTAGAACTCAAAAAGTTTACATCCGATTGACTTGAAATTTTAACTGTAACTTCATCGTTTCATTATCTAGTGAAGTACATCCGATTTTAGCGACTGGTTAACAAGAAAAAAATGTATAAATAATTTAAGTCGATTTTTTTTGTCAAAAACACGATTTTTTGTTAAAACAATCGCCATTTCGCGAAAAAAAGTTCTAAAAATATAATCATATGTACTTCACTAGAAAAACTCATGTAGATAATGAAGAAATCTTTTTTTTTTTTTATTTAGGTGGAGTTGGACGAGACTTCTACTACTCGCCGCGGAAGACCTTTTTGAATTAGCGGTTTACGGTAATCACTGCGCAGCCGCCATTTTGTAAAAGGTGATACTGGAAACTCGATAACTGCAGCAATATTTTTAACACATTTAACATATTCTCGTTCACTAGCTTAGGTATGCCCCTAAAACAACATCGCTCATGCGCTGAATGCGATGGATATCCTCAACTTGTGCTTGCAAGAGATCATTCTTCTGCTGAAGAGTAGCTACCGAGGTCTCGCATGCTACAACTTTGTTATTGAGCGAACGGATTGCATTATCAATTTATGTTGATACCCGATCCTCCACTTGCTGCATAAGGCCATCGATTTTACTTAAAAGACAAGATTCCGGGGATTCCACCAGTTGGTCGAGAGTGTTAAACGTTGAAACAATATTACCTGATTGCGTTTTACTGCTGTGGGTTATTACATTAAGAGCATCATCTGAGGTAGAGGTTGATGGTAACTTCTTTTTTCTTCCTGCCTTAGTTGATATTTTTAAATTTTTAAATTTAAGAGAATAATCTCACTAACAGGACAGTTATGCAGACTATGAGTGCAACACCCGCTGACTAAAATTCACTTTTAGTGTTCAACCAACCTAAAAGTAAAAGAAAAAATAGATTAATATCTATTAGAAAAAATCTTAATATCATCTGGGAAGACATAGATACAAGAGTCCCACGACGACCTGAAATAAATAAAATGAATTAATTATTGAATCTATAGACTTAACTAATGAAATAAACATACAAAAAAAAAAACAAGAACAACAATTTGTTTTATATGATAGTAGGTTAATTACCACACAATGCAGGCAAACAATAAGTAGCATGCAAATCTAAAGAAACTTCATATTCAAAATTATAAAGGACGTATAAATAATCTAACTACCATTTACAAAAAAATGCATAAATACCGTAGATGAGATTTTGCAAAATGTACCTATACCATTTGTATAAGGCAGAAATTTTCACATTATTAACACATAAAAGAAATAAATTTATGTACCAAATTGTGTGAAAACGCATAATTCCCACCACACAAAACACACACTTTACCACAAAAATTTAACAAATAACAAACTCGCGCGCGAGTGCGAAAAAGACACAAAGGTGTGAAAGGGACAAGGATGAAGATCAACGAAAATGAATTCTGAGAGGAATTTCTTAAATCGAAATTAAACATGGCGAAACAATAAGTTATGGCAAGATTTAAGATAACTTATCATAATTATGCGAAATTAATACTGATTTATATGGGAAAGATGTCAAAAAATGCAATTTGTAATTTCACATCAATTGAAAACAACGAAATATTGTAGTCAAATTAAGCCTGAAAATTGAAGAAATCATTTTTATGGATGCCAAATCGGAACAAAATTCTCTATAAAAAGGGGGTTCATTCTTCATTCAGTGTTTTTATTTTCAAAGTTGTCAAAGTGCGAACATATGCTATAGTATTCTTACCACATTTTGCAATTTTCCTCATAGGGTCATCAGCAATAAAAACAAAATTTTCAGCAAATTTATAATATTCTTCATCAGCAAGAAGCACAAGGCAATTATCGAAGCAGCAAAGGATTTTCGGTAACTTGATTTGTGGAATTTCATCAGCTACAAACTTTAAGACCAAATTAAAGGTAATTTTGCGAATTATTTATTTTCTCAAATTGCGTTAAATTTCATTTTGTATGTATGCCAGGTGTTGGTCATACACACATGTATGAAATTAACAAGAACGATTGGGTTTTTATTAACTATTGTCTGCATTTCAGCAATTTTATTTCTTTGCATTTATTTAACTCAATGAAATTAAACTTTCAAGCAATTATTTATGGTATAACAACTATGCCATTAGGTCACTTTTACACAACATATTATTTGGAAACTAAATTTGCATTGAGTTCTAATCATTCTTAACTTTCAGCAATTAGTGAAAATCAAACATAGTTAAGATACATAGAAAAAGAAAATGTTGAAAAGGAAAATCCGAGTAAAATATAGTTTTTTAGTATAATTAACTTTCTTTTCTTTTTACATATGTTTAGACATAATTTGAACCATTTAACTGAAATTGAAGTTTATAAACGTACCAGTGTAAGTCATTTGACGTAAAATTTAGAATTTAAAGGAATTAATTGAATTTAGTTAAAGTAATTTATTTTTTTGTACAATATTAGCATTTGTCCACTAAATAGTATTTTTCCTGCAATAAAATTGAGTGAACAATTGACTGACAAATTTCATCTTTTTATTTAACCGTTACACTCCGCCAGAATATTTTATTTCAGCATACGTAAATTCTCGTTTGTAACTGCAGTTTGTTCGAAAGTCAATTATACGAATTGACAAATTTCATTAAACTGTGTCTTGGGAACGCCACTATATTGCAATAAAATACGATTAAGAAAACGGAAAATGGAAAATTTATTAACTATAGCAGATAATATTCGGAGGCACTAAACATTAATTATTAATAAAAAACGCGGGAGCCGATTAGAAAACACGTCTACTCTAGCTATCATATCTATAACGATAGAGTTAATTCAATCAATTTCCCCTCATATAGCACGTAGTTGCAAATTAACTTTGTATGTATCTAATATATCGAAATGCAACCATATTCGTATAAATAGCTTTTACTAGCACTGGTATTAATGTTTCGAATAGTCATAGTCTCTATGTTTACAACTTGTCTATGGAAACATTTTCATTTTTTATCTGTACAAAAATTTTACTTCAGCAAACAATAAGAATACAAAAAAAAAAATGAAAACGGAAACAACCAAATCACTTGATTTATAATCAAACAATGTTGTAAATAAATTTTCCCGTCAATTGAAAGTGCAAGTTATGTCAGATTTTATCCCATATCTTTTGCATCCTCCAGAGCAGGGCTGTGTACACCTTGAAGTCAAATTTCATTTATTTCATGTCAGTTACACTTGCACGCCATATTCCAACAGGAGTTAGCATATCCAGACAAAAGCAAAACAGCGTTTCAGAGAGTGTTATATATATATGTATTTATCTGTGTATATTCATGGAACTGTGCTATTCCTCGGCTTAACAATAATGTATAGCAAAGAGTCATATCCTTGGCTAACAACAATCAAGCCAACATAATAAATTTAACTGGCGTGCATATACATAACTACAATCAACACATTTGATGTTTTATTCGATATAATTTATATCAACTATAGCGTAATATTGTACACCACCTTTTTAGATGGAGTGGGGTTAACACAGATGCACTTATTGCGATAAAAAATGCACTAAGTTGAAATGATATATTGTCCCAAAATATTGTCCCAATTTGTATGCACAACACAATGCCCTTTCACACCGAGTTGACAACAATAATTTCCCACACCGAAACGTATTCACATATATAGTACATACATAGAACATACACAGAACTCTGTTTTCTTCTTTTTTATGATTTATGAGTTCAGAGTTGAAACGTTTTGCTGGACTACTTGTAGCAACCCCCAAAAGGGGAATAAAAAATGACGCGTTCTTTGGATGGCAAGCGAAACACACTCACCAAACAGACAAAAGTTCTCGGTTTCATTTCGAAAGTTGATGGTGTGACTACCATTAAATGAAATGGATCCCTTTGTTCAATTTTTATTTACTGCAGTTCGAAAAGTTTCCGAATTCAAATTTGTCAGAACAAATTTATTTTTTAAGTGGATTCGATTATATTTTTAAGACAGCTGCCAAAGAGTTGAAAATTGACTGGGAGGCTTCTTTCTTTCAAGCAATCTTTGTAAAAGTATTTGCCTTTTAAATTTTGTCAATCTGTTTTCTGTATTTCAAACAATCGCGTATTCAGTCAGAAAGTCTTAATTTTTCAATTAAATAAAAACGTTATCTATTATTGAAATACTATCCAGGAAAGTCGTCGTATAAGGAACATCTCTAAGGTCGAAAGATGTAATATGCGCCATATTTATTTCACAAAACATGGCTGTCATGTATTAAACGAATGCATATAAAAATTGAATGATTTAGTAATTTAATTTTTTCCATTGTTAGCTAGTTAAAGTTAGAACCCTTACCGCTGGTGGGGGAAATTCTAAAAGAAACTACCTTTGTTTCTAAGTGAACGCGTTCTCGAGTTAAAGTGCGCAGGGAAGGATACACGGACGGACAGACGGACGGACATGCAAAAATTGAAATAACTTTTAATTTTATGCGTGGGTGTCCAATCCAGTTTGCTATACCATCATTATTACGAAGTTTTACAAACGATCCCTGCACTAAAATAAAGCAATTTCAGGTAAATGGTAACTGCGGATATGCTATGCCCATATTTTGTTTTTCTAACCTTTGTTGTTTTATTTCAGATGAACTGCTTCGTAAACCCGACATAGTAGCGAACTATAATTAATACAAAGGAGCAGTTGACAATATGGACAACATTTTCACTGAATATTCTTCAGAAGAGAGGAATCTTCGTTGGCCACAAAGAGGACAGATACTCTCCGTAAGTTTCTTCAGGAGGTAGCTACTGCCTTGATTATACCAAATGTTATTGATAAACCTAATAATAAGAGTATCTGGACTGGCAATTTTAGCACTGAAAGTGGGTAAAGTGCATGCTGGAGCGCCCATTGAGTTCTTGGGCGGAAGAATTAGCTCTCGCTCAAGCTCTCAAAAGGGATGCCCAAGGACAAATAAGACTGTTGGGAGCCTGTTTCTTCTACGCGATGCTATGTTTGACAAAAACTGATTTGTTCAAAGCATAGCTCGCCTATCATCAGCAAATGCAATAGCTGTCCCAAATGAGTGCCACATTAATTTAAAAATTTATAATTCCTAAAATAAGCATAATAATACAAACACACATTTGAGTGATTAATTCCTTATATACAGAAATCCACCACCAATACAATTTTCATATTTCTCATATCATTTCCAAAATCTTTGAACCGCAAGTGGCGTGAGTAGCCTGTAATATCCAACGAAGTAATAACTAAAGGAGATGAAATCATATGTTCGATCCGTCTACATGAACGTACCCAAAATTTCCCTGCATTTGTGTATATTTCATTGAGCAATTTTGGACTTCGCTGTCAAATTCATAATTAGGTTTGGCGCATTGACGCAGGAAAGCCCGCGAAATAAACGAAGGGGCACGAAGCAAATAGTACTCACAAACTTGTTACCACTGAAGTTTTCTTCTCAATTATTAACTTTTTTATGTTCATGTTGGCAAATTCAGTAACTACTTTTGAGAATATGAAAATAAAAGCGATTAAAATTGCGCACAGGTTGTACAAGATGTACAAATTTTACGGCGCTTATGTTCAAACAATATCAGAGGTTATGTGGGGTACGTGATATTTTCTGTTTCTTTCGTTTTTTTTTTTTTTTTCTAACAATATCATGAAATATTTCTGTCAGTTGTTACCGACAGACCTATTTCATCTATTTACCTATAATTCAGAATATTTCCCATACAAAATGTGTGCGGTGATGCGGTGTTGATTCGAGGAGGTAAAAGGTGTTCACACAATTGTTAAGTGGTTTTTTGGTAAGAAAATAAAGTTTTCTCTTTCAACATATTAATTATAAACAACACTACAGATTACTTTTTAAGATTTTTTACCGGGGCAAACTTATATTTGTTCAAGAAGGCATTTTTTTGAATTCTCCTGTAATTAGCAAAAGCTAAAAAATTTGTTATTTGTTATTTCATCACACAACCAACCCATTTGATTTTGGGTGACAAGTTTCAAGTCTTGGTTTTTACTCATCAACAGGTCCCAATTGAGTGATATAAATAAAAAAATAGAACAAGGAAAAGAAATGAGAAAATGTGGAGAAAAAAAACCAAAAATTGAGAAAAATAGAAAAAATGTTTATTAAAAAAATTTTAAAACCAGATTCATTCGAAACGAAACGAACTTATGTACGCCCACAGTGGGCTGAAGAAAGAAAAAGGAAGACGAAGAAGTGTTTGGTGTTTACGGCAGGCAGAAACGGATAAAAGCGGAGTCTATAAGCTTAAATTGCAATGATTGTCACGCTGTTTATATAGGGAAGACAAAAAGATCTCTTAAGACAAGATTTTCTGAACACATAAAATCTAGTAAATCCAATAACCCAAACTCTGGCTTTGCAAAATATCTACGCGATAATAAACATTCAGCTAATTTAAACGACATGGAACTGGTGGATTGCTTAAAAGGTGGAAAAATATTAGACAAGTACGAAATCTATGAAATCAGAAAGCAACAGAAGAAAGTACCATTCTTCTTCTAGTTAATGACCAAATTGATTTCAGTAACAGAGGCCCTCTGCTAGACCCTGTTATTGTTAAAATTAGCTCTCAGAGCATCTAGCCAGCACAATCAAAATTGATAATTAGTAGTCGTTTAGCCAGGATAATGTTCTGATCGAACGAAGCGCGTCGGCTTTACTTCTTTGTTTTTTGTTTTTTTAATAAAATTACAAATACATTTATAAAGTGGAACATAAATTGCCAAGTGTTTTTTTTTTAATTATTTAAATTTGCTTAAAATTTATAACACCTTACATCATGTGTAACATGTTTCACCAAGTGCCCACACAAAGTAGAATCAATATGTTCATATTTTAAATCGTTTTTGTTTATTTCTAGTATTAATCGAATTTTTCCTTTCTTTGTAGGTTCGTCGAATAAGGGGTGTGAACACAAAGTATGCTTTTTCCATTTTTTCGTACCTTTAAAAAAAATTACAAAGATATTACTAAGGACTCAGGTTCAAATAGAGCGTATTTATATAAAGAAACTATATACAAAATTTCAAAATGATCGGTTGAAAACTTTTTAAGCTAGAGTGCACACAATTTCGAAAAAAGTCGTTTAGAGAAAAACTCGTTTGAAAAAAAGGCGACAGAAAAGGTATTACATGCCACGCGGTCCGACATTTGAACGAGGGACGTTAAATCGCTTATAACCTTTGAACGCATTGGAAATTTGACTTGAAATTCTAGAAGTATATTTTTGAATAGTTTTACACCAATCTCCTCCCTTAACCGCTTAAAAACTACACACAAGTATACTCGGGGGGAGGGGGGGGGTATTATGTGCGACAATCTCCACACCCGAAATAGCTCGGGCCTTACTTGCAGAAAAGACCACTGCTGAATATATTCGCAAAACATAAATTTCGCTTTGGCCAAAATGCTGAAAGGAGATGCAAAATTCCACTCAAATAAAATTCTCATTATTCCCAAAAACATCAGAGAATCCAGCGTGAGTTTATAATAAGTACTTAAGGGGTTCAGTAAAATAGTCTGTCAGTGCTAAAAACATTTCATCCTGAAAATCTCATATTAATTCAGACTGGTGTGTGTGAATATGAACTTGGTGGCCTGTGCGTATAAAACTAATCCTAAATTAAGAGCAAACTTTAAAATTAGATTCAGTATTTAGCCTTCATTTTTAAGAGACTGAAGTCAATTGTCTAGATTAAAATAGCAAATATTATCTAGTCGCTATAGATTATTACTAAAAATGGATAGAAATTCCGTCAATTTATGATTAAATAGCACTAAACATAATAAAGTTCAAGGTGGGGTATATTTGCAGTTCATGATGTACCTCAAAAGATTGCAGCCAATAATCACTCAATTTAACTCATTCAAACTCTGTAACTTTGCAAGACAAAGACATTTTGATTCTACCTATATCATATCAAGATATCCGATATCAAATGGACTTGCAGAAAAAGCAGTTCATATTGCAAACGATTCTGAATGAAATCAATAATGATAATAGCAGCTTAGGAAGGGCTATTTTAAGAGTATACGAGGTGTGTTAAAAAAGTAAATATATTATCAAAAACATTTTATTAACTCATCAATATTAATGTTGTCCCCCTTCAAAGTAATCCCCCTCAGATATAATACACTTATGCTAAGGCTTTTTCCAATCCTCGAAGCAGTTCTGAAAAGCACTTTTTGGTATAGCCTTGAGCTCTTGCAACGATGCAGTTTTTATCTCCTCAATCGTTTTGGGAAGAGGAAAAAGTCGCAGGGCGCTTCATCACCAGTTAAGACCCTTTTGAGCAAATCAGGATCATCATTGACGTCATTCAACAACTCCTGAGCGATGCTCATGTGACGGTTATTCTGGTCAAAATTCTGGTCAATTTTGGAAGATACTTCGCTAACACTCGTCTCATGCCCAAAACATCCCACAAAATTTTATGGCACGAGCCAACCGAGATGCCGACTTTATCAGCAACTTCTCTAATGGTGATTCGACGATTTCCCAACACCATTTTCTTCACTTTTCCGACGGTCATTAGTTGTTGACTTGCTGGGCGTCCAGAGCAAAGTTCGTCATTGTCATCCTCTCGGCCTTCTTGAAAAAGCTTGTATCACTTATAAAGATTTTTTTTCTCAGAGTAGACTCACCGTATGCCACTGTCAACATTTCGAGTTTCTGATTTTGGGCATGCACTTAACAATTTTAATATTTTATACCAATAACGATCTTAACCTTTCCGCCGTGGAACACCTTCATCACATAATAAATGAAAAATAAATTTAAATTTCGCATTTAAAATTTTTCTGTCTGAACTTTGCTTGCTTTGGCATCTTACAAAGGTCATTGGCAATACGAAAAATACTGCACTTCCTACAAACGCTGGATAAGTTTTTATACCCCAAGGTGTTGTTGTATATGTATAGAAGAAACTACTAAAGTTCTGTAAAACTTAGTCAACCTGTCTAAGTAATTCTCATTCGATACGCACATTTGACATGTTCACTTCAAAGACGAAATTCCTTGAATTATATTATCTTAAAAGCACAAAAAGCATGTTATGCTGTTTGAGAAATTCCAATTCCATTATAAGAAGCTCCCAAATGAAACCAAAAAACAGGAAAAAAAAATAATACTCACAATCTTGGACGATAATCATATTTTTCTCTGCTTCCAGATATATCCCACGATTTTTACAAACCAAAGTCGTATCAAAATTCAGTTTCGTACCCCTTGTGTGTACTTTCTATATATCCTTCCCACTCTTAAATTTCCATTTTATCGGAGATGGCAAACACTAAGTCTCTGGGATTAGGTAAAATCATTCAAAGTTACGGACCGACTCCCGGACCATCTGCTACATGGCATTTGCTATGAAATATTTTGCAGTTACGTGAGATTGTAAACTGAGCTATGCTAGTCAGGCCCCGCCTCTTATCCACTTCTGGGATACTCCACACAATATCTAACATTTTGCTTTTTTTTTTTTTGGAAATATTTTCTATACCACAAAGCGTTATAAATCATATAACACCTGGGCATTTGTGGAGCAACTTTTCTTGTAGATATCGTTTCATGGGGCAGTACTACTTTTATAATATCCTATATGCCATCGAAATACGTACAACTTCTGTGAACCTACTGACGTACGCTGCTACTAATGCTGATGTCCTGAATACTTACATACTTGGATGCTTTCATTCACTGCAGAATAAAAGTCGGAACTTGCTTTCCAACTGGGGTGTACTATTTGTGGTCGTTGGAACCAGATATGGCCATTATCTAAGCTCTTAAATGCTACGGCGACGGCAGACGAAAGTTCATTTTATGGTGCAATAGTTGAACACTATGGTTCCAGTGAAATCAGCATTTTTACCGAATGAAGTTGGACTTCGAATGCTGTTTGAAAATTTGACACTCGGAATTTATTATCCATTAGAATTGTCCTGTTCGTTGATTTCAAAGGACTGCATTCTTGAAATATGGCATACCGTGGCGCTAAATATAAATCTTTTAGAGCGTGAAATAAGAAATAACAAGAAAATATTCAACCGTAATCGCATGTAGTAGAGAATGCTGAGAAAAAGAAATTAAATTAATTTAGAGAAAGTATGAAAATATGTATTGAAGACAGTCGGGAAAAAAACTTTTGTTTTTCTGGTGACATTTTTCGGAACTGATGTGCAATTCCAGTTCGTGAAATTCTTATTGCCTCCCCTTAATCTGAAAGAGAGAATTAAAATATTTAAGATTTGCATAAAGCTATTGCAATAATTTTATTTTGTGTTTACAACTCTTTATATGATGAATTATCAGAAAAACTCTAGTGATGTATTCATAAACTTGAACGATGAGAACTAACATAAAAGAAAAGAGGACTTAAAAAAAACATCTTTAAGGGAATAGTTAAGAACTCTTTGCATATTTTATGTGGCTTACCAACCGGCACAAAGTCACCCTCTATTAGCATTGCTTGTTTTGCTCTAGTATCTTCAAGGAAGTTTCTTCGGTAGTATAGTCTCAAGAGGATTCTTGAATCGGATAAGTGTATGCCCATCAGGGTTCTTTTTTTTCTTTTATTACATAATGGCGGCGGTATATGTGGCAAGTATATCAATATGTTGAATAGAATAGGTATATAACTAGTATCATAAAAAATAAGTTATTCATTATGTGCAGGGCTATACTTCAATTCACATTAGCACCGTGAAATTTGGATTCAAGTTTTCAAATTATTTTCAAATTGTTATTCATGAATAGTTTCAAAACGAGTTTTTTGTTTTTACATGCGCTATTTTGCCCAAATTTATATTTTGAATATTGTTAAGTCAGAAAGGGGAGGTGCGAGATTCAAAACAAAATGAGAAAATTCTTATATTTATGCTTATATGCTAACTTAATTTCTGGAATAGAGCAAATAAATTCAAAAAAATAATAAATTCAAAATTAAAATAATAACAAAAACGAAATTCAAAATAAAAATGATAAATCCAAATAAACGAAAAAATAAAGGAAAAAATGAAGCTCAGGTGGCACCGAAGCCCTAATTCAAATGTTTTAACCTGAAATTATGAATTGTACGTGAGTATGGGTTTAAAACAAGAACCCGAAATAGGTTATAGGCATTCCTGAGCTGCCTATAGGAAATGCTGGAAATCAATACTTTTCAGTTTGGATAAATTCTGGAAATCAATATTTTCTAGTGGAGATAAATTTTGTAATAAACTCTATCTTATCTTATATCTCCTGTTCTTTTAGAGTAAGCACTCACTACTGTAGTTTCAATAGTCTTCCACAGTAATATGGCTAGTGTATACCTTTAGAAAAATGTGGATATTTAGGCTTCAAGTGTCTGCCTATGTAATATGCCAAGAATCACCACTTCTTGTATTGAAAGTTTGCTGAAAGGAAAAATTTATTTAGTGTATTTGGCTTCAATTGCTCCAATTTATTTTAAAGACTAATTTCGAGTCAGACTCCAGATCCCAGACTGCTCGCGGCATCGCCTTATTTATATACTGTTGAAAATGCACAGAGTAAATTGGAACTTTGAAAAAAGAAAGAGAAATGCGTAGCGGTTGCATGTGTGAAATCTGAAACTGTTTGTGTTTGCTATCTAGCAAGAGAGAGAGCAAACCATCTGACTATGTTGACACATGTCACCGTATCTTCGCAGCCGGCGGCAGCTGTATAATTTGGTAAGTCTTATTTTCATATACATATTTGTATATATGAATAATGGTTTGTTTTCGTTTTATGTTTAGAAACGAAAACCGGCAGGTGTTTTACTGAGGTAACTTTTGATTTTGTTTATTTTCCAAGTCGTATACGATCTGATAATTCGTTGTTTTTCTTCTCTATTTAGGATTTCATCTTTGTAGGAATATATGCGTAAATGGGTATATGGGGCTTCGTGATATTTTCGAATAAGGCTCAAAGTCTCGGAATATCCATAACTATGCCTTGTTTGCTTAATTATTGCGAAAATGCAATTCACCAAAAGTATAAGAAAACAAAAACATTAACTTTTAGATGAAAACACAATATGTATCTAAGATATATCTTATCGTGAATCAAACACGACTGGTTAGGTATTTATTCCAATGTTTTCCCATTCACATTGAATATGACACCAATGGCATACCAACAACTCTGTGATGCTTGATTTATAATTTTTTTTTTTAAAGAAATATCCGGCTCGAAGGACCAGAAAAATTTCAGCACTTTGATTTTGTATTTATTAGTGATCGGAAATTTCAAAAATAAATACCACTTTTCTCTTCTACTACAAATTTCAATAATGTAATAATAATAATCTCCTAAAATCCCTTGTAGAACATCTATACCCTAGATATACATCACGATCTATTCATTAAAATGCCGTGTGTCACACAGTATACGTCATTATCGCTCGAAAAACAGATGATAATGAAGTACACTAATGAAGTGCTTTCTTCCTTCATTATAGCTATAATGAGGAAAAATATGCTAGATTTAGCATATAATTTACGTATGGAGCTCCGCTGTGCAACTGCTGATTTGAAAAATAAGAAGAAGAAATGCAAAGCACAAAGTAATTATGTCAAAATATTTTTTAATAAAATGTTTTTTTTTTCATTTCTCAATCATTAAATGAAATAAAATAAAAATAAATGCAAATTGAAATTAATAAAAACAAAGCTTATCGCGTTAATTCGATCCATATTGCTTTTTTAATGTGATAATTTTATGAAAGCCAGTTTGACAGAACAACTTAATTAAAGAAATGGCTGTATGTCTGCAGTTTATAATGAATAATTATACACTAATGAGTCGTTAGTTATTTCTTCATTAAGAGTGCTGTGTGTCTAGGTCATTAAGCTGATGATGAAGCAACTCTCTCTCTTGACAAATTACGAAATTGGAACTTCAGTTTTAGGTAGATGTTAATTCAAGTAAAAAATGACTTTTATACTATAACAACGTTTCAATCAAAGGCTTTCTATTTTATTGTCAGCAAAATCAACTAATTGTGAACAGCGGTGCGGTAAGACTCTAGCGTAGCGTTCAATCGAAGCAGATTTCATTTAATTATTTTTGCAAAATATTAATTTTATCCAGACTACTGCACTTCCTAAACCTGAGTGAAATTTTATTCTTAAAAGCTGAGTAAATATTATTCTTAAAAAAAGTTTATGTTTCGAAATTAAATTTTAGGTCGGGTTTCCCAATATACCAAATTAATTGCACCAGTGAAGTTCAATGGTGTGAAAGTAATAGAAGAAGAATAGAAGCAAGCTTAAAAAAAATTGATAGAATATTCAATTATTCAAAATTACATGAGAATAGGAAGAATGTTGACAGTTTAATATTAATTTCCAATAAGAATCTATAATGATATACACTCTTCGCTATGAATTCTCTTCAATTGTTGTTTGAATACTTCCGTACTCTTTTTTTGTTTTTTTTTTTTAGTTTTCAAATCAGAAATTCTAAACGCAACCATTAAATACTTATCTCGCCTTATTCAATAAAATCAAACAGAAAAAAAAAACAACTTTCTATGAAATATTCAAAACAATTTACCAAACGTCCGAAACCTTAGAGACAACTTGATTCTGAACAAAATCAAAAATTTTCTAAATCTAAAAATTTCTCAATAATAATTCTAGCGAGTCTCTGTCATCCAAGACATTCATCCGCTTTTATCAATTTCTTTCCTGATTTCTGTGCTGTAAAAGTTTTACAATTTTATAAAGTTTTTCGTAGTTTTTAGTTGGAGTTTTATAAGCCGAAAAGTTTCTAGAGACTACCAAAAGTTGGCACTGTATGAACTAGAAGACTAAGGAAGTTCATAAGGGTTGAAGAAGATGTTGTTTTTGCGTTTCTTTCTTTTTATCTTTTTGATTGGCGAGCTTGGGCATGGTATCTTATTTAACACTTCCCCTTTGCCTCATATATGAGCGTTTTTTTTTTGTTTTTTTTTGTTTTTAGATTCTACTTAACTTGCTACATTTTAGTTTCAAACTATAATAGTCTGGATGAGAGAAAAGTTTTTTTGATATATATGTACATACGTATATATTTTTTTAGCCTAACTCTCATTGTTGAAGTTAAGAGCCAAGAACACATAAAAGAAAAGAAGAACTCACGCCTCCAATTGAAATTTGTCTAAATGACAAATGTTTTTGTCACAACTTGGCAAAATTGAAAAGTGCAAAAAACTAGAAAAGAAAAGTTTTGAAATGTAGAGAAAATTGAGTACGGGTTAAAACTTCTTTTATTCGGAGGTCAAAAACATTGTCCAAGTGCACAACTATTGTCCAAGTGAATATTCCTTTTTTTTCGTTTTTTTTTCTTCGTTACTTTCAATTTTTATGGGTTGCAAATTGTTAAGATAATCGAATCTGTGGGATCTCTTTCTTCGATTCTTCAGATATAGTAGTCATAGAAATTTTATTTGGGTGCATTTTAAAATAAATCGCTATTGAACCGAATTGTGAGGTCATATTAAAAAGCTTTAAGGATTGGATAATTAAGATTTACTCGGATTTTAGAGTTGTTGGTTTTTTTTTTTCTAAAAATTATGAGTGTTACAAGAATATCCACTATATATCGCTGAAGATGTTAGGAAACGGCTATGATAAGCAAGTGTGTCAATAATTTTGAGAATATCGGTATCCAGTTTCGGTACTGGGTACTAAGCGGTTCCGGTTCAAACTGTTCAGCTTTCGTTGTAAAATATCGCAATATGAAAAAAATTACCTAAAATTTCCAAATTAATCAAAAAAAAATCTAAAAATCCTTTTACATTTGAGACTATTATGTCCACCTCCTAGCAGGTGCTTTCTTTCATAAAAAACAAAAGAACAAAATATTGTTTGAGAAGGAAGCGGAGCTCAAATGCGTCGTTTGAAAATAGAAGGGGTTAAAAGTGTTTTTTTTAGTATTTATGAATAACCCTATAACACCAGAACGATACATGCTATGATGTTTTGTAGGATAAATAATCGTTCCAATAGTCTAAAGCTGTTTTTTTTTTGTCTTCCCTTCCGTTCTTAATTTTTGGAGTAATAAAATCAAAATGTTGACAGTTTAAATATTTTTTTCTATATAGTTTCTATTTTTTATATTATAAACAATATTTTTGATTGGAAGAATCCTACCTTTTTTTAGATAAACTTTCCCCTGGGGTACTAGAAAAACGATTTTTTCATGGCGATCATCTAATTCGCTGTTTACTTGATATGAAACTCATTTATAAACGAAATAAAGGATTGACCGCTTGTTACATAGTGTTTCGTAATGACGGACTAACAAAGTAAACAATATAAAAAATTAAATCACTTCTTATATTATAGTTTTAAGTTTTTTGTTTTTTTGTTTTTTTTTAGTTTTTAATAATAATTTCATATTTCCTTTTAAATTATTGCAAGACATACATCTGAGTTATAAAGTAATGCCAGCTCAAAGTATAAATACGTGAATAAGTATGTTATTTATCTAAAATTCTGTAAGCGTTCTTCATCCACATTTGTATAACCTGATATTTATTTAATATTGAATACTTATTAATTTTTAAATTTTGATATTTTCCATTGCACGCTGTACATGCAGTGGCAAATCAAAATAATCTCTAACAAATAATTTCACTGGAAAACGTTTATACCAAAATGATATTCTATCGGTTTACCAGACAACACCTTAAAATATCGCGAGGTTGATTTCTTCCCACTAAACTTTAGAATAAGAAATTCCCCAAAAATTTCTGAACAAGAATATTGTGAATTGCGTGTTTCCTATAGAGTAAATAATTTGTGATTTATTCAAATCAGTATCGCGTGCTGCAATTCAATATTAAATCTTCTGAAATTCTTAAATTTTATCAAGCACCCGGTTAATTTAATGGGGCAAAACTTAATATAATAAATGTGAAACACAAATGAACATGAGTCCCTTCCCACCCTTTTCAATACAAAGTCAAAGTTCATAGAACCGAAAACAATTTGTTTCGACGATATTGAAAGAACGACTTTAATTGTTAGGAATTTTTACCGAAATACTTCCCTTCTTTTTTTTTTTTTTTTTTTTTTTTTTTGTTATTCAACCAGAAAAAATCTGAGAAAAAATACCGTGAGAACATTTTATGTACCCACAGCAAGAAAGGTCAACTGCACAGGTAAAAATGTAAAAAAAAAAAACATCTACTAAAGGTAAATTTAGCAATATTTAAGTGAACTGAAGAGGAACAATATTTTCCAGATTCGAACAAAAATGGGAAAATGTTGTTACCTTCAATTTGCAATAGCCCAGGTGGTTAAATGAGTGAAATTTGTTCCGACGAAATTTATAAACCTACCCTCTGGCAATTGCCATGGTATCTCTACTCTTCGTATCCTATCTCACTGGGAGGATACTTAACGAGATTTTCAAAAGCAATTTACAGTGACTGGGGAAAACGGATACAAGCGATAAGAGATCCGTATTGCCTTCGTTTTCCTGTTATTAAAATATTCTGCCGACCAACATCTGTTAAACAGGCGTAAAATGAAGCCATAAGTACCTAAGATGGAAACATCTGTAACACTTTATAGGCATCTCTCAGGTGGTCATGATAGAAAACATTTTCAGTTTTGGGTTATCATACTTTGCGGTGATTTAAGGGGAGGGAAAGAAGAAAAAAAGCCAATAATTAGAATTTAGAAGTTTTGATGAACATTTGTAAGATAATTAAGAAGAATGAATAGGAAAAGAAAAGCTTTTCGTGTTATTACAAGCAATTCATTTATGAAAAAAATAAAATAAAAACTTCCTTTTGTGTTCCAACAATTGTACAACCTTTATCTCAGCTTTGTCTCCTAAGAGGAGGTTTCTGCGCGCACCTTTTTAATTTACAACAAGTCTCTTGAGAGCTGTTGCAAGCAAGTGTGGCATAATTATTCGCCATTAATAAAACTTTCCATGCAGGAGAACAAAGGAGACATGTCGACTATAGTAAATTATCTTCTTACATTTTTTTTTGTGTTCTTTAATTTATGTGAAAGATGTACATACAAACGACGTAGTCCTCATTATTTTTACATAACATATTATATATTCGTAAAATGAAATTCAAAAGATAAACACATAGATATAAGCGGAGTTCATTAACCTGAAAAGCTGGTGAGAGGTTTTGTTACTCTGGAAATATTGTCATCTATAATTAATTTAAGAAGAAGCGTGTCTAAGAGCAAAAATGGGGCTACACAAGTACTTCCCTTTCTTCTGTTGTAGATTTTAGGATTTCCAAGAGAAACGGCTATTACTAATTAGTTTGTGTTTTTTACGTATATCACATTAAAATTTCCTTTGGAGGATAATTTGAATATTAAGTATGTATGTAAGTATGTATCACATTTCTGTAAATAATATTATAGAAAAATTAATTATTATATTATAATTATTTAATACTTAAGAAGAATTTAATGTAAAACACAGGCATAATCAAGAGATTGATAAGATGTTGCGAATGCTTCTTATACTTTTGGATTGCAGAATGGTTTCCACAATCACAGGAGCACTGTGCAATATGTATCTCACCTGAATGCAATCTACATCGGTAGTAAATAGTTTTATAGATTCGAAGCTCACGGTTTTATTTCCATTCAGTCTGTGAATTTTTAAACGTATTAATTAACTCTGATGAAATTTAATTCCTGGGCTATATGTGATAAGATGATAATGAACAAGATGCTAAGCTAAGCTACCTAAATGGATTCGATGTTAGAGTTTTACAATTTTTTTTTTTTTTTGTAAGTGTGATATATTTCTCTATTTTTTTTGTATAATCTATACAGAAAAAAAATGGTCTAATAATTTCCATTCTTCAATGAATATGGTAGCTTATTTTGAAAGATACAAGCCGCAAAACAAAGGATAACATTTTTTATGTAATATTTGAAAAGATTCAAAGAAATTTGATTTCAAAACGTTTTTGTTTAAATTAAAAAAATATATCTGACTAAACATAAAATATTTTAGCTAAGGCTGGCTTTGATACTCCGTTTCTCGAACCGGAACCAGCCGTTGGCGTTTCCACCTCGAGTATCGGGTCTCCCATCAAAGCGAATCTTCATCATCAAAGCATCAACAGCGACGGGAGAGCTTGAGTACATACTTGCAGGTGCACAAAGCTTTTTCTTGATGAGCTCAATAGGAATATCTCTGATGTTGGGACTCAGAAGGAAACAACAAGATTCTATAATACAAAGATATTGCAGGCACATTGTGTAGTTTGGCCTCAGTAATATATTATCGGGAATCTCCGAGATTCCACCTCTGTTGAGAAATTGGTCCCTATTCTGTTGGTAAAATTTTATCATTTTATGTTATTCTATGTCTTAAAATTGCCTAAAATCCTATTCTATATCAGAAATTTTATTTTATTTTATTTTGTACATAAGTTATTTCCTATTTTGGAGGATAACATAAAAGATCCTAAGCCGCACATTTTAAAGGTATTTCAACACATTTTATGAATATGACATGCGTCAACTAACATTTGTTGTGCGAAAATAGTTTTAATAAAAACTAATAAATAAAAATTACAATTTTGTCAGAAATTGTGGAAATTTGTAATTGGTGCGGTATGGTAAAATATAAAAAGTTAATTATATTTGTCTTAGGTTTTAATTTTATTCAGAAGAGATCATAGGATATCGATATCTTCGCGAATCCTACGATCCGTATGAGTTGCCCAACCTTGGGCTTCAAAAATTCATCCGGCTGAATAATTAATAAACTTCTTATATTGTAATTTGTAAACTAATTTTGTAAACTTATGAATAATTTTAATTTATACCAAAAATGGTTGGTTGTAAGAAAACAAATTCAAATACTTATCGAGTAATTAGAGCCAAATGCCGGAAAGACATCTATTCTGTTCACTTTGAGTTAGGAAAACGGAATGGATATATTTCTACTGCTTTGTATTTCTAAGGACATGGTTCGTATCAAACTCCAGCCAGGAGTTGTTATAATTTATAACTTTTACAGCCAAGTATCTCAAGAAATATTAAGAAAAAACAACTGCTTTCATAAATGATTATTTTGTATGTGACTTGATAGAGTATCACGCAAATGTCAATTGACCAGCTGTTCAAAAAGTAATAGAAAACATAGCAGAATGTACTAAATATTTTTTGTTACGTGCTCGTATTTTATGAAGAAGGGATTTTATCGCCACAAAATAACATAAAATATTATTTTATGATAAATATAGAATAGGGCCCATTATTAAAACTTTGTCTCCACTAATCATGAGCACCAAGCATTGCCTCTCTTCTTGAATACTTGGATAGCAGATTAGTGAAAAACAAAGGTAGTCGATATGTTTTTGGGTAGTAAAATCATTTCTAAATTTGATTTTATATGTTTTATTAATATTCACAAAATAAATAAAATACTCTAGCAAAAACAATAACATAAAATATTTCTTGTAAGAATATTAGAGAGTACGAAGAGGGTTTTTAATTACAGGCTCACAAATGGAAGCAGAATATGCTTTTGCGTAAGCACAACATTAACACATTTTTGGGAATATGTTGCGGCTGTGAAAACACCGTAAATAATATAAAGAGAGAAGAGAAGGAAGCACTATATTACCGTAAATAATTCAAGTAAAAAATTACTGCCATTATTTGTTCATCTAATATCTTTACACGGCAATATGATACTACTGCACGAAAAAATCTTGAACTTTTAGCTAATCATTTCATTAAATCGGAGAACGCTTTATAGTAAGAGAGATGAGTTTTCTATGGTTAAGTGAACGTTTTTTGACCATATTATAAAAAACTCTAAAAATTATTCTTGTAAACAGAGCCTGAAAATAACTCTCCATTAAGTCGTTTTTTAAGTGAGGTCCGACAGGAAACTTTCATATTTAAAAAATCAATTTTAATAATACTTTTAACTTTTATTTTTAAAAGTAAAAGTTAAGAGTACGAAATAAAAGTTTTAAGTCTTTTCAGACCTTTATCTAACAAAAAAACTTTTTGAGAGTATTTCGAGACTTTTATTTTATAAACATCTTTTTAAGAGTCTTTTGAGACTTTTATTTTATAAAAATCTTTTTAAAAGTCTTTTGAGACTTTAATTTTATGAAAATCTTTTTAAAAGTCTTTTGAGACTTTATAAAAATCTTTTTAAAAGTATTTCTTTATGTTTTTATTTAAACATATGAACTATTTACGGTCTAAAGTAGAAAAAAACCGTCTCCCGCTGTTTATAGCATTTTAATCGATTTGATCCATATACATAACATAAGTTGTTTATATCATATAAACTTAAGAAAAGTCCAGACTCTACCTGTCTGTAACGCGTTCGAATTCCAGGATGGCTTTTCTTTTAATTAAAAGGAAATAAAAAAAAACAATAACAAAAAAAATTAAATAAAAACAATAAAAAGGCTAGAATTAGTCTAAAATACTAATACTTATGATACCCTATATGAATGTCCGTAAGGATAAAATCGATTGAAACATTATCATAAACACCGGAAGAGGTTGTTTTTTTTAAATCAGACCGCAGATACTGTAAATATTTAAATAATAAGCATAAAGAAAGACTTTTAAAAGACTCTTAAAAAGACTTTTAAAAGACTCTTAAAAAGACTTTTATGAAATAAAAGTCTCAAAATACTATCAAAAAGTTTTTATTTTGTATAACAGTTAAAAATAACAATTACAAATAATGGTTATTTTGGGAGTCTCAATAATAAAAATTACTAATTTTTATTATTTTAAAACTCTCACTTCTTATAATTTTGTTTAATTCTTATGGAATAAAAGTTAATAATAACTCGTGTTCTGGAGACTTTTTTGAAAGAAGTCATAAAAGTTTCAAGCTCTACTTGTAAATATCAAACGTGTTTTGGAAATAAATTACAGTTTTTCTAATAAACGTTTAGGATTAACCACATCATTTATATTTAAAGAACTTATATTATTACGTTTTATGACATTTTTAATTAATTTCGACTTATTCTGTACGTGAGCCCTATATGTGTTTATTACTTTATGATATTCAGTTAAATACATATGATGAGAATTGTCTTTGCTTTTTATGACACCTCATTATATTATAATTACCGGACATAAGAGAAAATTGTAAATTGTAATTGCTTCTGTGTTTAAAAGCATAAGTTGTAGGTTTCACCTACCGTAAGGGAAATCTTAGCTACTTAAATGAAAGATATTTTTCGTATTGAACATTCTTAATTTTAATTGAAAAGAGGAAACACAACACTACTTTGATTAATAACTAAATTCCAATTGATATTACGATAAGCGCATTTTGAGCCAGAAGAAATTTCACGTGTACTATACTTATTTGATTTGTGCTTGTTGTTGCTTACATTTATTTGGTATAAAAGTGCTAAGAAGAAATCAATATGCAAATTTTGTATTGTGAACTTTATAAAATAAGTGCTAAAGAACTAAAATCTTCCGTGTCATCTCAACCATCAACTTCAACACGTGCGACGCCTACATATTTACATTCTACATCAACATCGAAATTTTCTACATTAACATCGGGATTTTATTCATCAACATTGAAACCCTCTACATCATCCGGCATAGGCAGACTAACTAAATCCCTCGTTAAGTGCTCGGAAATCACCAAAAAGCGAAAACTCAAATAGCATAATGAAGATTTTTCAACGGACTTAATAAAGCAATCACATTGCCGTATATCTACTAGTTAAAAAAGCCTCTATTGTAAAAACTCTTGATGAAGCCAGTTCAAACAGTGTGAGTAGCATGAAGTATAAAGTATAGTATCCCCTTGTAACGGAGTTTCCATGGGATGGCTGCGGATAGCTCGTCGGACCAAGGTTTCTTAAAAATGAAACTCTTTCAGTTCAATACAATAAAAATAATTCCTTATTCAACAACAATAGCCTAACATTTACACAGCTAGTTTAATCTAATTCTATTTATCCTATATTGGAAACTAGGTAGAGGTAAGTTCAACTTCGCACGGTTTACCGCTACGATAATAATTCTGGACTTAACACTAAAGAACGTATTTCTTACAAACTCAATATACCACCCTAGATCTATTTATCCTATACTCGAAACTAGGTAATGGTAAGGGGAACTTCACACGGCTTACAACTATGACAACCTGAGAGGGAGACGATGTAACGTATCAAGAAAAGTACTTATGGAGGCGGGATATGTCACACAGACCTCGCTATTTTTAGGAGGCTTACGGGGATATCTCACACAACGTACCTATGCCTTAGTTCTAATACACTTGGGTGGGGATATAGCTGATAGTACGGGGATTTCTCACTCGGCGTACACGATAAGTGTTAGGGCGGTATATTTCGCACGAACCTTAACACAGCGGTTTAGGACGGACGGTACGGGGATTTCTCACACGGCGTACCAAGGAAATTTTAAGGCGCACACCTTAACACGATGCATTAGAATGGATGGTACCGGGATTGCTCACACAACGTACCAGGGGAAATGTTCAGGCGGGATAGTACACGCTAACCCTAACACAGTGGATCAGGATGGATGGTACGGGAATTTATCACACGGCGTACCAAGGAAATGTTCAGGCGGGATAGTACATGCTAACCCTAACACGACGGATCAGGATGGATGGTACAGGGATTTATCACACGGCGTACCAAGGAAATGTTCAGGCGGGATAGTACATGCCAACCCTAACACGACGGATTAGGACGGATGGTACGGGGATTGCTCACACGACGTACCAGGGCAATGTTAAGGCAGGATAGTACACGTTAACCTTAACACGACGGATGAGGACGGATGGTACTGGGAATAATCACACGACATACCAAGTAATTATTGTGTTTTCTCTAGTCCGGGAATTTCACGCATCTCTAGTCACCCTAGTAAAAATTGTCTGATGACCTATTTTATCGAGCTCGCAGACCAGCCTGATTTCTGTGTGCGATTGGCGTACTTTATGTAGCCGGGGGTCAGAGCTTCTCAGTGGCTGAGTCCTTGCTTTTAGACTTGGAACTTCCTAAAGCAAATACAATTTTCAGAGAAATGAATTGATAAAAGGAACCTTTGTAGACCTATTAAATTTAAATAAGTAAAGGAAACAAAAGAATAGTTCAAAGTGAAGTTGACCTCGTGAAACAAAAAATAAATGCTTTACTGTCGACGAAATGCTTAGTTAACGGCAAAGAAAAAGAAGTAATTTACAGTATTCACGTAACAATGTGTGATGGCAGAGTAACTCAATTTGTAACAGACACCAAATCATCGGCAACTTGTACTATTTGCTAAAAGAATATCCAAAAGATTTTCGAAATACGGAAGAAGGCTGCGATGTTGAAGGAAACTATCAATACGGCTTTCACCTCTTCATGCAAGGATTCGATTTATGCAATTTATATTGCAAATGAGTTACGACTTGAGTTTCATTGATGAGAGTATACCGAATAACCCTGATAATAAGTTAAAGAGACTGGAGGAGAAATACAGGATACAACAAGAGTGCAGACGACAACTTTTTTTAATTATTGATACACCTAAACAAGGATTTGGAAGTACAAATGACGCCAACGACGGAGATTTTTTGAATACCCGGACATAACAGCGGAAATTACCAAAGTGGACGTGAAAATTATAAAGAGATTTGGGACCATAATAAATATTCTTTCTTATAGTCTTCCTATGAATGCCGAAAAACTGGGAATATATGCAAAGCAAAGAGAAATATTACTAAATAAAAAATATGCAAGGAGAAAATTCACAGCAACAGTCCACAAAGCTTTAAGGAATGGAAAATATATATTACTTCACGGTCTTTTGCCAATTGACGAATTGTCGGAATCCAAAAATAAGGACTGCAAGCGCTACAGATACCACAACACCAGAAAATTTACAAGGAAAGAGCAAAATGTTGATTTCATGAATATGCTGCTTATATCCTCATATCCATATACGTATCTCATTATTTCGGAGAATACGGGAAAAATGTTTTAGAAGCAGGGAATATCCAGAGGAAGTGGCCTATTTACTAGACACAGATGAAAATATAGATAATATGTTTGAAAGTCTTCCAGCCAACTGATTATAATTTGAGTATATATAATATTTATTTTTTTTGTATAAATTTGTAAATTTTCTAAATATTGATCTGGAGATAAGAAAATAATTCAAGATTAAATTAAAAATATTGTTAAAAACTACTTCAAATTTTGTTGATTTATTTTGAGGCACCCTGTAAAGCAATTAAAGTTTTTCTGATATTAATTAATGCCCAGACTTATTTCCCAAAGTTGATGATATCTTTGACACAACAAAAGTTACAAATTTTTGTTAGCCAACAACTCTTTCTGGCCAACTGTGCGCGGCGCCCCGAGCGAAGGATCATCATCCGCTCTGGGGTTTTGTTGCCGGGATTTGTAGGATTACGACCACCCAAATGAGAAGATAAGATCTTAAAAACATTTAACAATTTTATAAGTTATGATTACTAATCCATTTATAACATTAATAAATTAAATATACTAATATAGATTAATCCAAGATTAAGACATTCTGTCAGCAGGGCGAGCGCATAGGTTTTTTGTTAGAATTATCGTGAAGCAAGCTTTTGCATGGATTCGCAATTATAAATTAAACAACAAAAAATTCCTTGGCTGCTCGTTATTTATCCACTTCGTGTGGTACCCCTTACAACTGATCGAATTCTTTTAATTTTGACTAGACTGAATAGAAATTTCAAACTTGAATTTTTCTAGAATCATTCAAGCATTGAAATTCAGTTATTTTTTTTTTCTTCTTTTTCAAAAAGGTATTTATACGCATTTGTATATATTGTTACAATTTTCTTCGCTAAGTTTTTATTTTAGCGAAACACTTATACAAGATGAAACCTTCGTAGTTGACACACAGTTGCTTACAGAATAGGAACTGAATATTTCGTTAGCCTGGCTGAGCGATTACCCGTGACAGCGCAACATTCTGATTCTGAGTGTCGCATGTATCCGCAAACACCCCCAAAATAATTAAATTGATTTGTCGTTACCTTGGGCTTCTTGTCTTTGTTTCTGGAGAGACTGCTCTGCCAGCTGGAGTCTCTCAGACGGACCTGGCGAAGGGGAGATCGTGGGGCCACAGTGGGATAAATATAACTTTTCCTTCCTTTTCCTTTCCTAGTTAAGTTCTCTGTCGGTCGAAATGAAATAAAGTTTAAAAAAAAAACTAAAGAAAAAAACCTTCCTCTTGCTTGTGTTTTTTTTTTATTTCTTACTTTATTTCTTAAAACTTTTTTTACTTAGCCTCATCCTTTCTTCGCGAGTCACTAGAACGAGCTTGAACTTATCTTTTCAATCTGTCGCCGACCTTCTCGTTTTTTCACGGGCCTCATTTCACCTTACTCTATTCTTATTTTCAACATTAATCTATTACTAATTCGGCCTACACCTATAAAGAGTTAAACGTCAAAATGATAACTATTTGTTTTGGTTGTCCACAAGCTGCCGGTGAAATATTTACGTGTGAGCAATTTTTTTATAAATTTCCAACTAAATAAATAAATAATATTAAAATTATATATTGCAGGATAGATTGTGATATTAGTAATAGGTACAGACGAAAAATTAATGATTTTTGTGATGACTTGGATCCATATAAATTAGAAACAAAGCGGTGTAAAGATGCTTGCCTTCAAATGTTGGGTAAGACGTTATAATTAATAGTAATGTTGTTAATATTTTTATAATAATTGAATATTCAGGGGTTCGTTAATTGCTATTTTAATAGGAAAAGTAGATCGATGGTATTTCTTTTGTTTTTTTATTAAAAAATAATTAATTTAAATCTTACATTTTTTTCAGATACTTTGATGTCGCAAATTATTTCATAAACCGAGAAAGCAGCTATACAGAGGAGACTTTTGGTTCATATAGGTCTCTTGAAACCTATAAATTTTACCAAAGCATAAGGATCCAGGAAATAAGCTGCAGGAAAATTACCAACGGATCCATTGTAACTGGAAAAGTATGTTAGAAATTTTAAGCTTTACTCGAAAATATTTCATAAAAGCTATTTTATATTCCTTATTAAACAGGTAGAACATTCACAACGACTGAAAGAAAAGCCGCTAATACCATGGTTGTTGACCAACATGAATGAATTTTATGATTTCGTTATTTATATTGTTGTATTTAAGCATTGAGATAACACTCGACTGAAATATATGATTAAAAATTTTAATAATAAAAATGCAAATAAATATATGTACTAGTTAAAGCTTTTCTTTCATTAAAACAATGCAAGCTAAGCAAATATTACATGGAAAGTATTACGATAGGCTCTCTCAAAAATTTTTTTTATGATAAATGAAACTCATCACGAATTTTAAAACATACTGGAAGGAAGTAAAGGAAACACCCAAATTTAATTATATTTTTATTACAATCAAATTAGTTAACATACATATATCATAAACTAAATTCTAATATACGTATTCCTCAAAATTTGTATCCTAAACCTATAGTATTTATCCAAGTAATATGTATGTATACAGCTTACAGCCAAAGTCGAACTCTTTTTTCCGAAAGTTCCTTTAAATTGTGCTTGTTTGATACCCCTGGAAACATGTAAAAATTTACGTTGTCGCGTCCAGTCCTTGAGGAACAACTCCTTACGCAACAAGTTATAGCCATACTAGAAAAAAAGATTCAATGTTAATAATATACTAATAAAGCCAACTAGTTTTGCTAGCCATCAAGTTCATAACAGAACTACAATTCCATTAAAACCGAAAATTAATACACTTACGTCCTAATGCTTTAAAAAAAAACTGTTAAATAATAAATATTGTTTATTATTAACAATTTTGAAAGTTATTTTATGCTCATATTTATCAAAATATTAACAAACCAAACTTATTTCCAATTCTATCCTTCCAAAAGTGGACAACCACGTACATAATTTTGACAGAAGAAATGTCATTGTTTAACTCTTTATTAAGCAGTCTGTATCTCTTCGAGTTCAGGTCCCTTCATAAGCTTTAATATAAGAATATTGTAAGTAATCTCATCTCTAATACAAATTTCTTTTCCATTCTTGTTTGTTTGTTTGTTCTTAATTAGTTTTTATTTCTAATACAAATTTCTTTTCCATTCTGATTATTTTTATTCCTAATGCATGTCAAAATTTTGTTGACATTTAATTTTAATGCATGTCAAAAGAGTTTATTTTTAATTTTATTTCATGTCCAAATTTTATTAAATAAAACTTTTAAGGCCTGTCAAGATTCCGTTCAACTTTAATTTTTATTCATGTCAAAATAATTCATTCGCAAAATCATTGTGATGCCACGTCTCGGCACAAGTGCAGCAAAATGCTCGTGCTTGGTGCTGCTACGTGTGGGTGTATATTGCTGACATGACACGGAACAGCTGATAGTCAAGGTTTGATTCGGTGTTGTTATACGAAGAAATTTCTTGCGTCCTATAATTTTGTTCCTCGAAAAGTCTGGCTAGTCGATGCTTTAAGCTTTTTCTAATTTATTTTTGATTGCTCCCTACTGATTATATTCCCGCTGAGAATATTTAGTTCTCAGTTTTGAAGAGTGAGGAAATAAATCCGAGTTTATGATAACTTCTAGAAGAAGATTCCTCTATTAGGGTTTATTTAAATCCAATTGGATTGCAGTGGATTTTCAGTGATGACATCAATGCATTTTTTAAAAATTCTTCTAACAAAATCAGAAGAAAAGAAAAAGAATATCACCAGCCGATATTGTAACCGAAAAGTCTGAGATCAAACTCTAAACGGCTGTAAGGTTTTATTTAGTTTACTGTTTGTTACAAGTTGCACGGAACTCTATTATGACGGGTTGTTGTCAATGGTTACTGAAAAAATCGTTTTTTCAGCCTGGAGATTTTTGTCATTTATTCGATAAAGTTTTACGTAAAGGGATCCCTTATGTTTACAACACTCCTTAAAACATAGTAAACTGCTGACTGGTATGGAGAAAATGTTGGGTTGTCTTCCTCTTGATGGCTGTGGTGTATGCATCCAACATTATATTAAATTGCTAATGGCTAAATTGGAACTTCGTGAGACAAATGGAAAATTTCCGGGAAATTTAAATCTATCAGAGTATGTAGTTGCAGAAGCAATCGGTGAGGCTTTAAGTTTTAAATTCAATTCAGCAGTTGAAATGTTGGATTCCGTCAATGACATTATTGCATTAAAAGCCAGACATATTTAATAACCTAAATATCTTCCAGATAACCATGATTCTCGCACCTGCACAAGGTTATTTGGACTCAAATTCATTATATTACTTTTCAGTCTGATCGAAGGGTACCATCAATACGTTTATCAGTAAAACTTAATGTGTTTTTTTTTTTTTAACTTCGATGTTTGAATGCATCTTTTGGTTATAGGAACATTAAAAGCTATAGGCTATGGGTAGTTTCCTCAATACTGCCCGTGGCTTTAGTTTAATATTTCTAAAATACGACGTGTTTGCAATTTTTTAAATCTCAACAAATCCCTCCGTGATTGTGGTAATGGTTGCATTGTACACAGAAAGAATAATCGAACTCTCTGAATCTTAAGGTTCTTTTCCGAGTAGTCTTGGTTCAAAAGAAGATTTCGCTTATGATTTTGATTGGATTCAGAGACAGGGATCTTAGAGACACGCTTCCATAGGAGCGTAATAAAATCTATAATGCAGTGACACATGAAGTGGCCCAAGTAGTTATTGAGGATCCGAACCAAAATCATGAAGTCAATAAATCTTTAATAAATCCAATAAATTGGCCAAGAAGTTGAGAAAAAGGAAGCATTGGAATGGATGGCTCAAATTGTATCGACTTTAAAACGAAGAACAACTCATGAATAGGAACAGGGGAGAGCGAGAATAGTCGTTCTGTGACAATATTTTATTTTTTAAACATAAATTTTTTCCCATCTCGAACCCAATTGCAGATATTATATTAAATAATTGAAGTTAAGATCGGATTAAAATAATTTTTAGTATGTGTAGTTTTGACGAACTTAGACAAAGCTAGAAGCATTACGTATTTAAATATTTTTGTATTTCATATTCTACAATAAATCTATCCCAATGACTAAACTTCCATTAATAGACTTCGATATTCTGTTAAATCTCTATATAGATCTGAAGGATTTGCAGAAGTAAGGTTTAATTTAATTTATGAAATTTACAAAATCACATTTTCTTATTCAAATTGTCAACCTAAATATTTCCATATCTGCCACAACACAATAACAAAATCTGAAATTGTTCACCACAAAAAGAGGTTTCCAGTTTGAAGTAAATAACGTAAAAAGTCACCCACGAGAATTTCACATACATACTACGAGTATATTCATAAAAATTCAAAATTAACCTTCCTCTTGTCATCCTTATTCTTTGGAGTTATTTGATGAGGGTATATCTTCCATGACAGGTCGTTTTAGGCAAAACTTGTTACATCCATTTTTTTTTCCTTTTCACTTTGTCATCACTTTGTAGCAGCTACTGGTACTATGTGGCAGTTAGAATAGATCAAGAATTGAGAGTCAGGAAATCACCACACCCTAACCTGCCATCCATTAAACCCTTTGAATAAAAGCATTGAAAAAATTTGAATTTTATCTCTTCGGTGGGTGGCTTAAAAGATTTTTTTGTCTACATTATACTCTTTGAAAACTTTACAGATAGTTTCAAAATAAAACTAAAAAATTTCTTCATATATTGTTGATATGTAAAACGAAAATACAATAATATAAATAATATAATAGGTATTCAGTATTCAAGGCGAAAAAAACAATCTCTGATCCTTTTTTTGCTCTCGAATTTCGAACGACTTCAAGGACCTTAATTGAAAATTAAATCTTCCTTTCTTTTAAACAGCCAAAGTTTTGTAAAGAGTAGCGGTAATGGTAATGGTTAGTTACTCTGGTCAAATTTTCTGGAAAATTATGTACGTGGAAATTTTAGAATGGTGGGCGCAGGCGCGTATACAAGGGAAATTCACGGGGGTCATGACCCCCCTCCCCTCCCCAAAAGCGCTACCTAAACTTCACGGTGTATAGCTGACGACTGCGATTAATGCTAGTTCTGTAACGTACCTTTCCAATCTTCGGCGACAGCTAGCGCTGGGTTAGTTGTTTGTTTGTCTTCTTTTGATAAGTAATAGTGTAATCTGGAGTGGGCATAATAGTCATTCGCTAGTAGCTTTGCGTCTACTTGAATCGTTTACGATTTTTTTTAGAATTTTCTTGTGTGTCATATCGAAAAGTCATCTATCATACCTATTACAGAATGGTAAGTAATTTTGAAATACTACATATTTATTTTAGTGTTTGATTGTTTAGAAAATGCATAGCAGCCCGGTTGTTATGACGCTTTTATATATTTATTGCATCAATTTCGAGATTTGAAAGTGTTATTGTTTCTAAGAAATTGGTCAGAGATCATAAATTTTTTTAACTTATCTGATTTTCCGACATAAAATCAATGACAGGACAGCTTGGTGGGGAGCTCGCAACAGAAGCATATAAACTGACTTAACGAATTTTGATTTAGGGTTCCTCCAGTAGAACTCTAGTTCCATGCAGTCATCAACGTTGTGAAGTCCCAATATGGGCTTTACATAAAAAGGGGAGGTGCCGGTTGAAAAGATAAGACTGAACAAAATTTATGGTTAAATGTCAATTCTTTATTACTTCACAAATTATGCCTTATGAACAACTCGCTCATGCTACTTAATTAGGAATCCAAATAATATAAAAAATCAAAATAAAATTCAAATTAAATACAAAGAATAAACAAAACAAAAAAAAATAGAATGGCGACAGTCAATGCGTAACGCAGAAATTCCGTTTATTGATGTGCCTTTTTTCGGTATTTAGCCTGGAATATATAAGGATAAAATTAGTACTGAATAAGTGAAAAAATACAAATGAGCTTCACTTATCTGCTCTATTGTCAGGCTTCAATACTGCCTGAAAAAAGCTGCAAAAAAGAAATAACAAGTTAGTATTAGTTAGGGTTAATATCGCCCGTTTTGGTTAATCAAGACTTAAACTGGTGTCGGAGCTACCGATCTGTCTTGTGGCTTGGTCAAATCGCAAGTGATTTTCTGGTCCCAGCAGCTCGCTATTTATAGGCAGAAACACAATTCCTTGAAGTTTTCATATATTTGGTCACCCAGTGACGCCATCATCATTTAATGAGAATTATTTCAATGTACTGAGAGCTGCCATTTTGGAAATGTCAAACGACTTGGTGGCAGCTGCTGTCTACGGGTGGTAAGTGTTTTGCTTTTATTATTTATTTACCAATAATAAATGTTTTTGTATTTTCAGAAATGAAAGAAATGCTAGGAGAATTGCTGTGGCTTGTGGTAGATGGATTCCACGAGCGCAAGTATTGTTTTATTTAAAAGTCTCAGATTTTGTTTTTTAGGTTTTCATTGTTAACGCTTAACGAATATATTGTGGCGATGGACTGAGCTGGAATAGCTCTTAGAGTGAACTTGCACCGTGGATATTTAATGAATTTTTGAATATATTTTTTTAATTTTTAAGTATTTTGTGTTCCTGGACGGAACAAACGTATAGCCACCCGTTGATTTTTCATAGCGACACTGATTCAAGTCTGAATTGTTCACAAATTTTACGTTCGTAGGGAAGCATTAAATTTTTCTTAGAAATAAACTTGCAAATTGTTCTCAAGAGTTTTAATGAATAACTACTCACCGAAAACGGTCCAAACGAATTGGTAGATTGATTCTGACGGTTTTCACTCCTTCGGGCAAGGGCACAAGCATTCATTTTTTTTTTTAGAAAGATTTGACATTTTTTCTTTAGATTTTTCATGTACTGGTGGCCAACCATGGTTCCAAAGAGTTATATTAATTCAAGTGCCTTGGCTGGGCTTGGCAGCTAAAGATATTTATGAGGGTTGGCAAGTATACATTTTATTGTTAGAAATATACTTGAAAATTTTTCTTTAGAATTTTTATACACTATTGGTGGCTGAAACAATCAGTTGGTTGGATTCGAGGGCTGCTAAAGTTTATTCAGAATTCTTACGGTAAAACTATAAAAATAAAATCTATTCGATTTCGTCTGCGGTAGTTGGCGTTGCTTATCTTGTACTTTCGTATTAATTCAAGAAGTGTTGTTTAATTTAACTTCACGTTTACGTTTTATTTGTATGAGAACGATAAACTTGCTACACTAATTAGCGATAGAAGTAAAAATAGTAGCAGAAGTGTAAAGCGGAAAATTGCTAAGACCATTGATAACTTTTTTTTAGAAGAAAGCAAGGTCAGTTAAGTTCCCATTATCATCCATTCATACTTCCATTCCTTTAAATGTGACTCACGGCGTAAGCTCACTCTCTCTGAATTACTTCACCCGTGACAGAATCGCTTGCGATAGCATCTTTTTCTACAATCTCTACACGAGATGGCGTATCTGGTTTTGAGTCCTTAATGTCCAGCCTGAGATCGAGATTGATGTGGATAGTATTATCGATAGGTTTTTAAAATCAAACCTAAAATTGGATTTTCTGTTATAACGTAAATATAATTAAAAAAAAAAACTTATTTAAAAGAGATATCTTCCGACTTTTTTCTCCATCCCTCGAACATTTTATTTGTGACCCCCTTAAACTGCTGGTCTGGATACGTGACTGGGTATGCGTGAGGTGGCAATAGCCGTCTAACCTATGGAGCTATTTAATAATTTAATGACTACCTGAAAAATTTAAAATTATTTTATCCAAAGCTTATTTAGAAAGAGAGTGTTTTTGATATTTACTTTAAATACCTCCAATAGCCCACTGTAAATTTTAAGACACCCTGTATAAAACGGAATTGAACACTGAGATCGTAACTAGGATATTTAGCGAGGAGATTTTTGTGCCGAAGGCAGACATTATGAAGCATTATTAATGAAATGAGGAATGTAATTCCCCATCATTGAGAAAATTTGCTTAGCTTGAGTTTAGTGATAAATATTGAAAATAATGTATACTTCCGCCAAAAAAGAAAGAAATACTTTTTTTTCTCGAGGAGTATGCCCAAAATTCCATCAAAATTAAATTTGAATTTATATCCGAAACGCAACCTGTTATTTTTCTTTGCATTACAATAATTCAATGATAGATTTGGTTATATCGCACCTTTCGTTTTGGGTATACTGTGTTTTAGCCTTTATTTCAATAACCAAATCTACATCACTCGATCAATGACCGTACCTGGGTACTGAGTAATGATATCCGTTCGGAACAATTAGGCCCTGAAAACAAAAGTTCCAATCTGATTCATTCTTTGGGATATATCATAAATATATTATAAATTGAAATGGTTTGGGAACCCTCTAAGATATGTTCAATACTTTAATATGTTGCAGTCAGTGATTAATTTGATTGAATGAAAAGTAATTAACACACAAAAGTAAAGATATAATTGCCCGTAAGTCACTCAGTTTCGCTGTAAAATTTAAATACCAGGATTTGCCTCTAAATCATTTTCTTGTGCCTCGTTTGACTGTTTCAAACTAAATTTTTAGTTTGCAATATTTTGTAGGACACTATATATTTGTCTGTAAATATTTGTCAGTAGTTTTTCAGTTTTGTGGGAAACTGTATTGCCGAAACAACAAATTTCGTATTTTAAAAATGTTAAAGCAAAAAGGTTTTTTCAATAAATAGTTAATAATTCGATGAAATGAAATAAATAAAATGAATAATTATAATAATAATGATAAACTTAATAGAAGGAATCCTAATTTTACATGTGCCGAAGTGACAATTTTATTAACAATCCAAACTAATTTAGTTCCAAAAATTATAAAGTGAAAATGATTTTATTTTTGGCGAACTTTCGACATATTATACTGAATTGTGTTCAAATGTAGTCGTATTCCTGTCGCTAGCATTGGCAAACTTTTCTTCCACACTCGTCTTATAGTTCTTCTGATCGAATTCTTCAGTTTCGTAGGGAGGTTAGTATATAGGTTCTGCACTGGTATCCATCATCAGCTACTATGAAATATCTTCCAAACTCTTTCTGCTCAAAATGAAACCGGATCCTAGATTTGGTGAAAATAATCAAATTATGTCTGGAATTTGGGTATTTCGCTAAAATGTTGCAAAATCGTTCTCAGATTTCTGCTCCTGTAGAAAATATTTTTAGTTGTGATCAATTATTAGTTATTTATATATATATTTTTTTATTATTATTCTTATTATTTTCCACAAACCTGATATTCTCATATTTACATGTGTGGAGTTCATAGTAGCATTGACTCAACCAATTCTATCCGTGTTCAAGAAGTCCTGTACTATTCTCGCTTGTTCAGATTCAGTTTCAGGAAATATAAACGCGCCCTAGTAATGCGATATGATGTAAAGCTTTCTTCACACCATGGCATGCAATTGATTTAGAGACAACTGAAAGATCTTCGACTATCCATAGAAATTCTTGACTGTCATTAAAACGCAATGTAAGCAAGAACATGCAGTCTAGCGTAATTGTGTTATTCCTATTGTGTAAAACATACATTTCAATGAATTTTAGATCAAAAATATAAAAAATGCTACCAAGTTCTTTTATATGAAATCTGTGACACCCTTAATCGCGTAAAAAAACCTACGGAGCCCCAAAATAATAAAAACATTTCCTTGTATGGAATCTTTAGAAACATATAATTGGAACAATCACTCCATAGTACTCTTCATTATTTTCATAAATTATATCTTCTATCACTATTCATTTTTACAAAGTAAAATTTTTCAAAGCTACGTTGTTGGATTTTCTATATTAAATTTAATAAAAAATATCATTAAGTGGCGGTCATTCCATATCAAATAGGCAAACATGGGCAAACATGTGCGGCATGGCAATGGCAATCACCAATTTTGTTGAAATTTTACATACTTGGAGGGCTTATAAAAACAAACATACAAATTAAAAATTTATCACTATGCAATGCGTTATTGTATTTTCAAAGATTCGGAAAAAATGCTGTTATGGTCTTGTTTAAAAATTCATATATATTTTTCTGTTCACGCTAAACCAGTTATCTAAGAAAATAAGCATCTTAAAAATATGTGCAAAAAAGGTCATCGAGAATAAGGATTATATCTTTTATCCTTGAATATACTGGAAGATGTCATTTTGATTTTATTATTTTTTTTTTTTTATTTTATACCGTATATTTTCCACTAAAACATATTTAAATTTTAACTTGGGATCTCAGCAGCATCAAGGAATAATAACTCAAGAAGATTTCACCAATCAATCTACTCTATTACTCTATGATTATAATAAATTTTACGTTTGTTGAAAATTTCGTAAAAGTTAGTAAGCGGTGCAAGTTCATTCAATAGCATTCTGGATTCTATAGAAATCTATAAATTTCCAGAAATTTTTCGACTCATATATAATAATGAAAGATGACTTTTAGAGTCAATTTATGAAGAATAAGAAAAAACTTCCGAGATTCACAAAATCAATTTGAAAAAATATTTTTCGAAGGATGTCTAAGGATGAGGACAGTAATTAATAACGCCAATGGAAAAGATAGTGGTTTTTTTTCACAATATGTCACAGTTAATACACTATTCCAAATTTAAAGGGAAATATAGTTCAGAGATTACACATTTACTAACATAAACTTAAGATACTTATAATGTCGACTATGTCACTTAATAACTAAAAATCTCATTTATGGATCAACTTAAACAAAAACAACTTAATATGATAAATTCAAAGGGAATTTACTTTTTAATGGCACCAAGATAGACAGTTAGTGATTATCTTGTTCTAGTCGTTCGCCGGGACAAGATACTTTACTTCAGTCGAGACCCAAAGCAAAGTTGTAATTTGATTAGTAGAATTCTTGTTCTAGTCGTTCCCCGGAACAAGATTCTTCACTTCAGTCGAGCCCCAAAGCAAAGTTGTATTAGTAGTATTTATTCTAGTCGGTACCCAGAATAAATATCTTTATCTCAGTTGAGACCCAAGGTAAAGGTTTGAGATTAGTAAGTGTTATTATAGTTGCTACCCGGAATAACTATCTTTATCTCAGTCAATACCCAAGATAAAGTGAGTTTGTTAATATGATGTATTCCAGTCGAGACCCAGAATATGCATCTTCATCTCAGTCGTTACCGAATATAAAGTTATAGAGTTAGTAAAATTTATTCCAGTCGATCCCCAAGATAAAGTAAAGTGTTAATAATTCTATGTTGTTACCACTACTAGCCAAGTCGATTCCAAATGATGCGCAATCTATGAGAGCTAGATGCGAAAAGAGAAAGATTCAAGTTGGCCTGCGACTTGTATTGCCTCTGAATTGCGCACGGCACCAACAAATTGTTTTACATTGCGCATAGTAACCAAACGGTGACCTTAGGTAGGAACAGAAAAATCCGTTGACCCTAGCAGCTGTGCAAAGCCACTGGAATTTTGAGAAATTTTGTTGCCGTATCTGATTTTGCCTAGCTAAAGTTATTATGATTATATGTAAATGATACAATAAGATACCTATTACAATATTGCTAATTTACTACTTTAGAAGATATATGTATTTAACTCTACAGATGACTTAATCTAATTGCATTTGATTTGCGTAATGTTATCGAAGACAAGTTACTTTTCTCTCATTGGATTATGTCCCGGATTTGTTTATGTGGAATGTAGCCATGATATGTAGATTGTCATCTCTACTAAAAACTGCCTTATCGATATGCTTGTAGGCAGGTATACATAGTTTCGTTCCCAGCCTATTTCAATAATTAGGAATACTTGAAATTATAATCTTTTAAACGATTTTACTTTCAGGTGGCTATTTAATGTTGGTTTGAACAGGATGTGTTGGATGAATTTAATCCATATTAGAAATAAACTCAACATGTTCATGCTAGAACAACACCATGCATTTGGTTACAAAAATTAGTGAAACCCGCTTTTTGTTTTTCATGCTATCCACTGTGTTTCCTCACTGCAGTCAGGAACCAATCCGTACTGAAGAATAAACGACTCATGGTGATACGAAACGAGCTCTTTTTTGAAGAAATTTCAATTTTAAATGGATTTTTCTTTCTTCGATTCTCGACATGCAAACTTGGCAGCAATGACGGTAAATTTCCTATTGACTAAATTTTCCAAGAATTTATTTCATATTGACACTCTATGTTTTAAAATACTTAAAAATTTTTTACAAATTTCTTACAAAATGAAATATATTCCCAAAAACTTTTTGCATGATGACCTCTTGACTCTTTTGGTTCCTTAATTTCAGTTCTGTCTGCAAGGAAAATAGATTGAGTCATGAAATGAGTCATGAAATTTCAGAAATATCAGCATTCTAATATTTGTGCTAGGAGCAGGACTAAAAACCAAAAATATATGCCCAGTGTCATACAAGACATAAGGGAATATAGAATATGTGCATTGCGAAAGAAACTTGTTCGACAAAACAAAAAAAATCTTCTAATCAAAAAACTTCAGAGAAATTTTGCAGGAAATTTTTTGATTACAGTAGCTTCACTTTTCAGGTTTATTCATTTCATGAATAAATTTCATTCAATGATGCAGTTTTTATCTTTTGAATCTAATATTTTCTCAGAATTTTCCGTAAAATTTCTTTGTAGTTTACGTTTCTTTCCCGTATTATCCCAATGACAAAAGTGAAAATTTTCTACAAACTATTTTAGGTATAATATATATGCTACTTTGAGCTTTGCACAAATTTCCTTCAATGTATCTACCAATTTATTGCTTTTGTATAGTATATGGACATGGCCAGAATAATATGCAAATTGCCAGTGCACATAATGCTACACTTCCGGCTAACCACAATTCCATGCTTCTATCCTGTATGTAACCATTTAGAATTACACTCACTCTTTTCCAAAGAATGCAAAAGTGATGTGCATACAAATCAGTGAGACCTTATCAGTTGCCCTGAGGACAAACTCGGTTCCAAAGGGAATTTAGTTCTCCAGTGCCCAGTGAAAAGTAGGAAACGATTTGTCTAGTAAATGTTCACACACGTAACACGTACATAAGTCAGTTACTGTGAAATCGATAGTAGGGTAAGGAATAAATTGTTCAAGTTCCGTCAACTAAGTATATTGCGGTGAATATGTATAGATATGTAGGATATGTATACAGATATATGTACTTGGCTATAATTCAATACAGTACAACAACTCTAACGCCCAACTATTTCGACATCTTTAACTTTCCTTATATTCCTACCGGACCTCTGTAGTGTTAGGTTTACCATCCCAGAAGAGAGTTTTACGTTTAATGGACACAGGTGTCACTAGGTACAAAGACTGCTTTATTATTTAGTCCTTCTAATGTACTTGATGGCATTTAAAATTTCCTAAAGTACTTAACTTACCTGTGCAGACCTGTTAATATTTCAAATATCAAATTCAGGACTATTAAGAGTGTACTACCACCATCACCTGAATCATTGTTATTCGAGGATAATCGGCTTATGTGCAAACTTCATCAGACCAACTTTGTAATTTTTATTAAAGTTTCTTCTGGTAAAGCTCTGCAGAAGTTATGCTATGTATAAGCTTCGCACTTATAAATTAAGGTGTGCCATATAAGATACTTTAAGTACTTAATATTCTGTAGAAATTTGAATTAAATTTAAAGCAAATTGCGTTATTTCACATTAGTGGATAGACTTTTTGTTTTTTTTTTAATAAAAAAATTCACATCATTGGTTAAAATATATAATTTGTACAGTCATTGGCACAATTATTCGGACAATGCTATTTGCATGCAGAAGAGTGAAAGAAATCAAAATAAATAAAAATGTTATAGCTTAAATTTTCAGTTAAAATTTACTTAATAAGCTTCTTATAGGCTTTTACATAATTAATTCAAATAAAAAAAAAGAAAAATTAATTGTTTAATTAATTAACAAAAAAAAACAAAAAAGCGACAAAATTATTAGGGCAGGTTGGACATTTCTAAACCTTCTCGATAGGAGAGGGGTGGTGGAATTAGGTGAGTAGAAATAGAGGAAGGTGCCAAGGTGGGGTAAAAGTAGGCAATGCACGAGTAAGTATCAATTACGTTGTTACACCTGTCCAAAGTAAAGTCGAATTTACGTACCTATTATCGACGTAAATTAGGGCAGCGACTAATTCCGGTTACGTTGAGATTACCTAATGTTCACGTCCGGTTTACGTAAGTAGAGAATGAAATTAGGGAGTATTTCCCAAAAAGAGCAGAGGACACATTTTCTTGATTTGGTAAATTTAACGTAAATTTCACGTCGAATTTGCGTAAATTTTTCTTAATCTCAACCTATTTTCTACCTATTTCACTCATGTTAACGTCTGTGTTAATTTAGAAGGAATTTCATTTGATAAGAATTTTGTGTGTATATATTCCCTAGTAGGTAATGTAAATATTATGAACAAGGCACAAAGCTCTAACTTGAATGACTATGAGAAGTATTGTTTAATAAAATATATAGAAATTATGGGGCTATATTTTGACTATCAGAACCAGCTTAAGTCAAGCTCGCTGCATGGACAATTTTAATAAATAAACGGTCAACAATACATGCGTTTCATCACTTAGTCGATGTTAGTATTAGACGTTTTTTTAAAACATGCTTAGGAATGTCAATAACAAAATTCTCAGCCATATTAGTAACAGTAATACACATGCGATTAACTGGTTCATACATGCTAAAATTAGACCTTGAGGAGTTAACATGCAACATGACTTCTCAAATTGTGCCTAATATCACGAAAAATGATTTTGTCAAGTAACAACGTACAATCATTATTCGAGTTGATGCACAAAAGTTACTTCGGCAACCATGCGGCGTTTCTCAAGCGAGTGCATATTTAAAAGCTACAAGCGATTCTCATAGCGTGAAAGAATTAATGAATCATTCCCAGGGTAGGTGCCTGAGAGCAAATCATAAACAGTTTCTCTGAACAGACTCGATAGGGTCAATGGTTGTACCGTGGAGACCAGACCTGGCTAGGAAGTGTATACAAACGCAATGCTATGGTAGGATTCGAAAACTCTCGATACCAACGTTTTATAAAACCCAGCATTGAAATACACCTTGATACCATGTAGTTTATATGAGAGATTAAATTCAATCTGCGATCACATTTGACACAGAAGTCACAAACAGGGTCCACACGGCGAATCGAGGACTCCGAGAACTCATAATCATAAGTGATTGTTGTTTGAATCCTATGGAAAGTCATAAACTCACATTTGTCGATACTGAGTACCAAATTATTGCTCTTGCACCGATTGGAAAACTTTTGAAGGTCACCCTGTACCTGTTCACAATCGTTAACAGATTTAATCTGAGCGAAAAGGTTAACATCGTCAGCCTAAATCAAGATCTTTCAGTACCTCATCACAGAGACAATGTCGTCAATAGGCAGAATAAAGAACAACGGACCCAAGTCCCTTGAGGTACCTCAGATGAAACCTTCAAGACTCTAGAGATGGAATGGCGGAATAAGATTTGGTATGTTCTGTTATATAAATAAGGCTCTGTCCATTTTAGAAATGTTGGGGTAATCCCATACTTTTCCAATTTAAAGAATATCACGGAGTAAGATTACTTGTCGAAGGCCTTACTAAATTTTGTATAAATACAAAATATCAAATAGCCTTTTGCAAAAACCCGCTAATGGTATCCAAGGCAAATTCCAGCAAATTATTGGTTGCAGACCTGCCCGAAATAAACCCATGTCGGTTTGAAGAGAGCAAATTCTTACAGGAAGTTGATAATTGACAACAAATGATAGATCCGAAGAATTTGGGCATGCAAGATAATTTTGCAGTAGGCCTATAGTGAGAAATTTCATTTTTACTACCTTTTTTCCATAGCTGCGAGAAACAACCACTATCGAGCGATTTTTGGAAAATAATTCTCAGCGGAGCTGCAAAAATATGGCAGCATGAGTTAAAGAAGGAGGGATCCCATCAAGACCAGTTGTGAAGTCAGTTGGAAGCCTATTAATGTAATCGGGTATATATTCTTCTGAAATTGAATGGATAGTGAATGAAACGTTATGAGAGTCGTTCATATGACTAAAGTTGCTATTTTGAGGTTGAAAATTTGACGAGGCAAAGGCTTTGTCAAAAAGGAAGCAAACATATCGCAAATTTTAGACGAATTATCACTAGCAAAATCCTTGTACCTCATGGTATTGGGGTAGTTGTCCGTTCTTTTCTTCATATTAATAAACTTAAAATAGATGCGTGGCTCACTAAATACTCGTAACTTCGTACGCATGCTTTGAACATACTCATCTTAAAGTGTAGAGGAAAGATCTTTGAACCCATTATATGATATGAGGAAGTTGTTGTGACTAATAATGTCTTTGTCCCTCAAATATCTTCTCCACAATTTATTCTGTCTATTTTTAAGAGAGCCGCTGACGAACGCGGGGAACGTGAGAAGAAAATAAATCGAAAATAATTATGTAAAATTTCGTCAACATTATTGCTAGACAATAGTGTGTTGAAGTGAATATGTATAACTCAGATTTTAAAAGGATAACTTAAGAACAATAAGTTCGATGTCAAGAGTGTTGTTGTAGAAGCTGGGAAGCTTAACGTGGCTGCAATTAAACTTGGTTCTACTGATGAGGAGTACGCCGCCACCTCGAGCTACAGACTGAGTATGCCTATCTTTTCTAAAAATTTGATACGAATTGTCCAAAATTTCACCATCACGACTACCATAATGCAGACAAATTTCAGCAAAAGCAACTACATCGAAACAAGTCGAGCAGAGGCTTTGAAGATTTGTGCAGTTTTTGTACGAATCCCCGTTACATTTTGATAGTAAAGGGAGAGCGATTTGAGTTTTTCGGAATATCGCTGCTTATTTTAGATGCAATTCTAGGTTAGCGCCCGGAAGGTACAAATAATTTTGTAAACGTGCCAGAGGGGCAATATGTGGGTTCCAATAACTTGTCCCGCACATCTTCTGAGACGGCTAAAACAAATGATGCGAACGGTTTAGAGCTTTTACTAATATTACGACAAGGAATACCATCAGCTACGATATTTTTAGACTTCAGATACTACAATATGTCCTCACACAACGCTTCTCGAGAGAAAAGGGTAACGAAAACACTCGAAGGTTTTGGTACTGTTCACAAAGGGACAACAATACCATTACCTAGAGACGATACATATGAAGTATACCATACGGCGGAAACAGATGCAGGCCTTAGAATGTTGTTACAAGAGCTTTGACACCCAGTGTTACCTAAGGCCATATCAGCTGAGGCACTCGCACTAGTAGTAGCAGCAGGCAGGTACAAAATAAATCGCTTCTGCTGAGTAGGTTGCACATCTGATGACAGCGAAGAAACATCAGTACAAGCAAAGAACATATAACTTAACAACAAGCTTCATGTTCTTTGGTACGAGGCATATGGCCATTCATAGTAGGCGTATCGTCAGGAGAAGAAGAGATGTTCACATTTCCAGACGTGAAACACTTATTCAAAATTAATTCATAGGTGTCCCAAGTCCTAACACGTCAGAAAAGTAGAGCTTTAAAGTCGCGTCCTGCATCCATCTGAGCACTTAAGGACTGCTATTGTAGATTAAAAGGTTTTATTTTATTTTATCGGACTTTGTAATAATATACAGACCACATTTTATACGTAATTTGTAAATTATGTTCAGAAAACTGACATTCTGGAGGAGAGGCGGTCCCGTTCGTCCCCCCTCCCGGTGCGCCCCTGATTGAATTGATTGTTAAACAGAGGGACTATAAGGATATCTCGATATCACTAATTCCTAAATTTTATTCACATGTTAAGAATAGTCATTAGCATTATCATTTGGATACAAGATTTATTAACAATCGGCTGAATGCAAACGCATGCGTATATTCCGCATGGTTGGGAAGCAAATAATCAAGTGTATTGGCCCAAAATCAAGTGTATCATCTTTGAGAAAAGATGAAAATGGTATTCCAAAGCCTGACTGGTTTCGATATAAATGTGCCTTAAAACAGAGCAACATTTGTAAACTTAATGAAGCGATTCAATGAGAGGAGTTCATTAATTCATTGAAGAAGCGAAAGATATTAGAAGAACTCTAAATCTTAGTTGTATTATTACGTAATTTCAAGCACTAATAATTTCGCTAAACGTTCCATATTACATTGAGGTTAACTTTTTTGTAATTCAGACTATGAGTGCGAACACAATCGAATAGGTTAATCATTTAGGGAATATTTACGTTGTCTTTCCTTGAACTTGGGAATAGATCCAAGTACAGGGCCCATAAATTTCTTTAAATTTGACCCCAAATTTAATAAAGATTTAGGAAAAAAGTAAGGAAATTAGGAAATTTTCCTTAATTATTTCCCTATTTTTCATCCTTCCTTCGAGGAAAATTTTATTTTATTTCTTATTTGTTATTCTTATTTTATTTTTCCCTAATATTTAACTACAAAGTCAAGATTACTTTGAAGGTCCAATTTAAGGAATTGTTAAGTAAAATTTCCTCCCTTAAAAGAGAGTGGCCTTTGAGGTTAAATTTTGAAGTCTAATTTACGTAATTTTAACCCAAATAGGTCGATAGGCCCTCGGTGATAGGAAATTCAATCTCCAATGTTACTTAAACTCCCTTTTTGCGGCTAACTGAGGGTGGTAGGGCGCAGTCTTTTAATTCCCGAGCATGAAATCAAAATCTATTATATTCCGAAAAAGGAGTATATATACCAACATATGTGAGAGTGGACGAATGGGCGTAACTTGATTTTTTTAGGTTAAAGTAAGTAAATATGTAAGCATACAACGTGGATTTTTTTTAACTGGAATACGCTATATTTTTTGATTTTACACAAATTATTTTTAGTTTATTTCGCGCAAAAACTATTCACCACCGAGAAGCACTTAATTACCAAAAAAAGGCTTTAAAATGTAATTAAAAGGACTACTGGCCTTGAATCTCTGGAAAATTCCTATTTTCTAAGTCCTCAGACGATATTCCCAAAATAATTAACCTTATGCTTGATTACTCGATGAGCACAAGAAACAATCTAAAAGGAGAGAAGTAGGTACTGCTCTATCCAAAAGCAAAAAAAAACACATAAAAAAAGGTACTGCTCGGTGTAAGAGCCAAAACCAGAGGAAACTGTCACTAAGCAAAACGACAGCCGGTTTCTTGTTCTATCCAATCTAACCGGCTAGAAATATTTTATTTCAAAGTTTAGCAACAACGGAGAGGCATAAATTTTCGTTTGAGGTAAGTGCTTGACGGTTAATGTAAAAAGTTAATGTTTACTTAAATCTACTAGTACCAATTAATTAATTCAACTTTTAGGAGATAATTTTCATTTTTTCGCAATGCAGTTACAGAGACTCCTCATAAGAATCCACTGGATGTAGCCATAGTACGTTGTTCCTTCTCATAAGGTTTCACTTTCCAGTAGGTTCTTCCCTCCATTAGAATATCTAAAATGCAAAGAACATTGGGGAATAAACGTCTCGCAGCATATGGAGTCACAGTGCAACAGTAGCCTGATCTTGAAATTAAAATTGGATATCAACGTTCTCATATATATAAAGGGTTTTCCAATAAGAGGTGTTATTTTGATATTCAAAAAATGCCATTTTTTGAGATAAATGATCGGTATGCCGTTAATAATGGAAAATAACATCAGCCAAATGACCACCACGACCACGCCTACAAGACCATATCCTTTTCATGAAATTTTCCATAACCAAATTGCATAGTGGCTGCCCTATGTCCTCGATAACCTCACGAATTCCATCTTTGAGGTCTTGAATCGACGCTGGGCTGTTGGCGTAGACCTTCTCTTTCACGTGGCCCCAAAAGAAGAAGTCGCAAGGTGTTAAGTCACAAGATCTCGGTGGCCAATTGTGATCACCTCTTCGAGATATAACACGGTCCGGAAACTTTTTCCGTAAAAGATCAATGGTTTCGTTGGTTGTATGGTACGTAGCGCCGTCTTGTTGAAAGTAAACGTTGTTCAGATCAATACCATCCAATTCCGGCCATAAAAAATCATTAATCATCTGTCGATAGCGCAATCCATTCACCGTAACTGTTGCTACAGCCTCATTTTCGAAAAAGTAAGGTCCAATGACCCCGCGGGACCATAAACCGCACCAAACAGTCAAACGTTGAGGATAGAGAGGCTTTTCAACAATAACTCTTGGGTTTTCCGAGCCCCAGATGCGACAATTTTGCTTGTTGACGAAGCTATCGAGGTGGAAATGGGCCTCATCATTCAAGATGAGTTTTCGATGGAATTCCGGATCATTTTCATGCATTTAAAGGACCCAATCAGCAAAGACTCGACGTTGTTGATGATCGGCTGGCTTGAGTTCTTGTGTTAACTGAACTTTATAAGCCTTAAGACCCAAATCTTTATGCAAAATACGGTGTAATGACGTTTGTGGAATGCCTAATTCCAAAGAACGACGAGGAATGGACAAACCTGGGTTTTCTTCAACACTTTCGGCTACAGCCGCAATATTCTCGGCTGTTCTTGAGCGACGTGCACGGGTTTTATTCTTCACATCACTGACTTGTCCCGGCAGCTCGAATTTTTCTACCAATTTCTGTATTGCGGTCCGACAAGGTGCTTCACGACGACCCAAAAATGTTCGAGTTCTACGAACCGTCTTTGCGCACAAATAAATTATAAATTTTTCAATTTTTTATTTATTTTTTCCATGCGGGAATCGAATTCTCGATGAATGAAAACTTGAACTGGAGTGGAGAATCGGACATGCCCCTATTGATCCTCACAAGTGTAAATCAAAAATTATTAAAATCTGAATCCCGACCGTCGGTGACCAAATATTCCGCAGAGTTATATGGGAGGTCAACTGATTGGAGAAGATCTCGGTTAGGTTCGGTTAGGTTAAGTTAGAGTAATGGCCATCGTAAAAACAAGTGCACAGTCAGCCACACTTAGAAGATCTATAGGCCATTCTGATGCCACTTTATTGGAACCCTGTTAATGTTAATGTTAAGAGCAGGGGCGACTAGGCCTCCAGGACCTTGCGGACACCGCGACCATAGTTGATCTATTGTGCCTTCCCCTATAGTGATTAGGCAAAATCGAGTCTTTTAACGAGCTCGATTATTGCTTTCGGAGTTAGATTGCAGACATTATCTGGAGAGATAAGTTCTCTTCCAGTGATTTGCATCCTTAGACCTGCAAGTGCTGGGCACTCGCATATAACGTGCATCAAGGTTTCATCTTCCTCTTCGCACAGTCGACACAGTTCACTGTCGCAATTGCCTATCTTCTTCAGGAAGTGACGGAAGGGGCCATGACCAGTGACTGCGTTAGCAAATAGTCTGAGCGACTGTCTGCTAAGTCCAATAAGTTGACGCGACAGGAAATGAGAAGGATTGAAGAATTTCTTCGCCTGCCTCATACCGGGTGCGCTACGCCAAAGGAGATCCAGTTGCCTGTTTTCCCACTTAAGCAGTTCCCCCCTAAAGTGGCTTTTTGGTAGGCCAAATGTCGGATAGGGTCCAATATACGGACAATCAGCTCCGGTTTTAGCCAGTTCATCCGCTTTTTCATTACCGTCCACTCCTTCGTGTCCAGGGACCCAAACCAAGGTTACTTGGTTGTCCCTAGACAATAGTTGGAGTTTCGAGTAGCAGCTCCAAACTAATTTCGACTCAAAGGCTTAAGAGGAAAGAGCCAGGAGCGCAGCTTGGCTGTCTGAACAGATGTAGATGTTGGAGTTCTTACAGCCCTTATTTAGGCTTTCCTGAGCTCCAACCTCTATAGCATAGACTTCCGCCTGGAAAATGGAAGGTGAGACACCAAGCGGAATGGATAGTTCCACTTCTGGACCAATCACCCCTGCGCCTGTTTTCCCGTTCTTCCGGGATCCGTCAGTATACCAGACTTGGGCCCGTTGCGGGAGCTGGAGTCCTCTGTCTAGTATCTGGCTTCTTTCATTAATGGTTACCTTGTAACCTCTTTCAAAAGAGAGTCTCTTGGCCATAGTATCTTTTGGAGCTTCTAGGTCGTTAATGTTAACCTGCTCGAAGATACTGAGATGACCCACCCTGGAGGAGGTGCAATCATCTGACCTTTTCTTTCGAAGCATACTGGCTGCAGCCTCCCTCTGAATAAAGAGGTAGAGAGGCTGTAAGCCAAGAATGGCTTCAAGTGCTCGTTGAGGACATGATGTAAAGGCGCCAGTGGCGCCTAAACATGCCATCCTTTGCACCTTGTCAAGGGTTCTTCTGGTGGTTGCCTGCAATGTTTTAGGCCACCACACATTTGCCCCATAAGAAAGTATGGGTCTGACTATGCCCTGGAAGATCCATAGGGTCATTTTGGGGTTCAGACCCCACTTTTTCCCGAAAAGCCTGTGGCAAGAGCTGAATGCCCACATGGCTTTGTTTGTTATCATTTCCAGGTGGGGATTCCAGGTAAGCTTACTGTCTAGGATTATACCTAGATATTTTGCTTCTTTGGAATATTCTATTGCAATTCCATTTAACTTAGGAGGTGGAATCTGAAGGCTCCTTTTCCTAGTAAAAGGAACTAGCACTGTTTTACCTGGGTTTATTGATAGTCCCATGTTCTGGCACCATCTGGTAACGATGTTAAAGGCAGTTTGCATAAGCTCTGGTAAAGCTGATTCAAACTTTCCTTTAACACAGATGACAATATCATCAGCGTATCCTTGGGCCTTAAAGCCGGCCTCTTGGAGTAAGTTTAGTAGCTCATCCACAACTAGTAGCCATAGAAGGGGCGATAACACCCCGCCTTGTGGGCAGCCTCTAGTGGCCATGATTGTTGTGGATTCACCGTTCATGGTAGCTGTTATGCAGCGTTTCTCAAGCATGTTGCCAATCCATCTGACAATGCAGGTTTCTATGCCTCTATCCTCGGATACCCTCTTGATCGAGTCAAAGAGAGTGTTATCGAAAGCGCCTTGTATGTCCATAAAGGAACATATAAGGACTTCCTTTTCCAGTGAGGCTTTCTCGATAGTCTCTACCAGACTGCTGAGAGCGTCCTCGGTGGATTTTCCGGGTTGGTAGGCATATTGATTGGCATTAAGTGGACAGCTTTTGAGGGACGTCGTCCGAATATAGTTGTCTATTATTTTCTCTAGAGTTTTCAGGAGAAATGAAGTCAGACTGATAGGCCTGTATGATTTTGCCTCGCTGGGTGGTTTTTTATCCGATTTCGGTATGAAAACAACCTTGGTTAGTCTCCATGCCTTAGGGATGTATCCCGTGCACAGACTGGCCCTAAATATCTCAGTGATAAGGGGCTTAATATAATCCAGCGATTCTTGCAGTAACGCCGGAAATATGCCATCGCCGCCAGGAGCTTTAAAAGGTTTGAAGGACTTGACAGCCCATCTTACTTTGGCTTCGGTGACAATTTTCTTTGCTAATCGGTAATCCCTGTTTAGCACCACTGGTATCACTGAGGATCTGGCGTCTACGTCGGGCTCCTCGGTCACAAAGTTGCAGAGTGGGAAGTGCGTTTTGAGAAGGATCTCTAGTGTTCCCTTGGTATTGACGGAAAGGCTTCCATCACAGTGTTTGATGGAGCCAATGCCGTTGTTATGATCCTTGGAAAAGGCTTTTTGGAGTCGCGAAGCTTTTGAGGTACTCTCAATTTCTTCGCAGAATTTTTTCCAGCTCCCTCTTTTGGATCTCCTGAGCTCTTTGTTGTATTCCGTTAGAGCTGTTTTATATGCCTCCCATTGTTGAGTGGCCTTAGCTCTGTTGAAATGCTTCCTCAGACTTTTCCTTAATTTACCGAGCTGACTGTTCCACCAAGGAACGTCCTTTTTCCTTTGGATGGTGGTGATAGGGCAGCTCTCTTCATAAGCTCGAATGAGCGTTGTTTGAAGTTGATCTGCTATAAGATCCACTTCTTCGATAGATTTGATCCTTTTTGGAAGGCCTATTAGTTCCTCTTGGACCAGGGCCTTGTATGCTGCCCAATCTGTCCTTTTTGGGATTCTTATGTGTTCCTTCCTTGTTTGTAGAGCCTCAATATTGAATCTTATGTACCTGTGATCGGATAGTGAGGCTTGGTTTGAGACATGCCAGTTCGTGACCAGTTCAACACCTTGCCTATTGGTGATTGTCAGGTCAAGGACTTCCTGTCTGATTGCATTAACGAAGGTGGGCTCTACCCCTCGGTTGGCTATTTGTAGACCTTTTGAGAGTACATAGTGTAGAACCTCCTCACCTCTCTCGTTGATATTGCTGCTATTCCAAGCTATATGATGAGCATTGGCATCGCAGCCTATAATTAGTTTCAGATTGTTTATACTGCAGTGCTCCACAAGATCTTTAACCTCCTGTGGTGGTGGGAGTTCTTGATCTCCTGGGAAGTAGGCGGACGCTAGAACAATCTGCTCCTTGCCATTTTGGAGATTTTTGAATTCTATTAACACTGCAGTTAGATCCCTTGTAATGAATCTGTGCAAGGGAAAAGCGACAGTATTCCTACCGCACATAATTGCTGTACGGGGTCTGTCGCCATTAAGGCAGTAAAATTTATTGGTTTCCTTCCCACAAGGGAGGCCACAGATTTTGCCGTTATATGCCCAAGGTTCCGGAATTAGGGCAATATCCCATCCAGATTTGAGAAACCGTTCAGAGAGAGCTGCAGAGGCGCATTTTGCTCTGTGAAGGTTAATCTGGACACATTTAATACTTGTAGCCTTAACATTGTCCGAGAGGGTCCAAATTGGGGACTCCTCTCGAGTTGAATGATTTGGCCTACTTGATCTTTGCCGTAAGTGGCAAGTGGTGTTTCCTGTCTCGTCCGTCGAAAGTCCTGTCCTGTCAATGTCCGTACGTAATGATGCTCCGGTCAGAGGCATCATTCCGTTGTCATGTCCTTGGGGTCCTTCAACTTGTCCTGGTTGGACGTTGAGGTACCCTTCCCAATGCCACTGGATTCTGGCTTATGGGGCTTTTTAGCTCCCACCCCTACCTCTGCAACTCTTGTTCTAGCCGCCGATTGGGGCTTTAGAACAGTCGCTTTGGCAGGTGGAAGACCATGTTTGCGGCTGGTTTTGCCTTCATTATGAGGGCCTTTTTTAACTGTTGGCTTAGTCCGTCCGACGTCCCCCTTCTTTCGTACGACGGACTTCCCAGCAGCATCAGGAGCTTTGGCTTTAGCAGCAGCCGCGGCTGTCGACGCTTTCGTGGGCGCCTTCTTCGATCGAAGGTGGACGTAGCCAAACAGGTAGTTGATCCTGCCTTGATCTTTTTCGATTCTCTCTGCTGATGAGCTATCAATAGAGAGAACCAGCTGTACCATGGAGTTGGTGGTATTCCTGTGGATTACTTTCCATTGAGAGGTCCTGAGCTCATTCTGAGCTTGAATTCTCCGCAGGATCTTCTCGTTGGAGTCTTCTTCGCTCATTGGGAGATACACTGTGTAAACCTTGTGACGTGGAAGGTTTTCACCCTCCAGCACCATCAGCTTAGCCCCATCCCACGGGTTAAGGCTTGGAGTGATAGCCTTAATCCAGTCGGCAGTGGCCGCATCTCCGCAGTTGAGAGAGAGCCAGCCTGGTTTAAAAGAGCAGCCCAAGAAGTTAGGCTTAACATTCTTATCTGCTTGCTCTTCTATCTCATCAACAACTCTCTTCTGTACGGCCTTGAGTTGGTCCATAGAGAGGAGCGCTGTTGGGTAGCCTTCAGACGCAATAGCAACTTTGACACTGGTCAGTACCTGACTGAAGAGAGGGGCCTTTTTTGGCCTTCCTTCTACAGTTGGTCGATCAGGTGTCGTCTTCTGCTTAGAGACCGGGGCAAGTTGGTTCTCGACATGTTGGGCGTCGATGCGCTCCTGTTTGTCTTGATCCTTCTTTTCCCGGTGTTGGTCATCCGTGCATCCACGCTTACTGCTTAAGCCTTCTGGAGATGATCCGTCAGATCGGGATCTTTTTCCTAGCTTTTTCAGCTCAGCCATTGGTTTCTGGGCCGCCATTTCCATGGCTACCTCTCTGTTGAAACCTGATTCCAGGAGGTATTTTAAGCGCTTACGCATGGAGCCGCTTAGGCGAGCATTCGACCTGCTTGGTCCCGCGAGCGATAACCTCTCCGTTCCTGAAACGATTTTATTGAGGACATTGTCCTTGTGAGCACTGCCCTCAATTGGAATATTGTCCTGTGGGTCTGATATAGTCCCGACGGACGATGCGCTTAGAGGGGCATCACCCTCATAGGTTTTTTCGTTAAGGAAATCCATACACTATAGGTTTGGATGGCGGGAATAAACGGTCGACCATAGCAGAGCCCCCATACTATGGCAAGGGACTTACTTGAAACCGGAGGTGCCCAGTTATCCGGAGTTCGCATACTAGCGACTAAGCTCCCCCTTAGCCACGCAGCCCTCGGCGTATGCTGTTCCACCTTGGCTTGGGTTTGGATCGGGTTTTAGCCCCCTAATCAGTGTCAAGCCCACCGAACAGCGGTTACCACCTCGCACTACGTGGAAGTACGCGATCCAACGCCAACATCTTCACTTCACCCACCACTGGGCTGACAGTATAGCGGGATTCATTACTCACAGAGAAGATAGCTCTGCTTGATGTCAGCAATAGCGAGGTCATATTGGAACCCTGCCTGGAAGAGATATTTAAGAGCTAGAGCTGCGATAAAATCAGCCACAAAATCTAATGAACCCTACCAGGTCCCCCAACTTTTTGTCTGCTAATTTCCTCAGTTCGCAGAAAAAAATGGCCACCTAGCGTATTCCGGTTACAATTAACAAGGTTAAAACATTGGCACCTCAGATGTTGAACGCTCTCAAACTCTTCCTGGTCCCTACAGCTTCCACAAAAGTCATTGTATGGAGCTTGCATGTACTGTGCATGCTTGCCAAAGAAGTAATATCCCGTAATAACTGCAGTAAGACTACGCACATCATTACGGCTCATCCTCAGCAGAGATTCAGTCCTGCTTGGACAAACCTCGGGCCACAGCTGTCTTGAAATCGCACATGTGGTCAATTCTTCCCATCTGCGATTTACAGGCTAGTGCGTCTAGAATCCTCTTCACTGATTCTAGGGGCTCACCATGGGCTCCTCTGCTAGACATATATTCATAGTGGAACCACTTCTGGCCACAGCATCCGCTGCCTCGTTTCCAGGTTTGTCGCTGCTACCAGGCACCCAGCAGAGAATAACTCTGTGGTTAGTACAGCGTTGAAGAGCACTGCTCGAAAGTACTCTAAAGTAAACTGAGCTGTGTTTATTGAGTTTGCACTAAAGTGAACTGGAGTAACCTAGATCCAGGTTTTCTGCTCAACCCTTTTCCAAGGAGTGACTTTGAGCAGGTGGAATAATTTAAATTGTTCAGTCCACCGACGTTTTTAATTCCCGCGACGAAATATTTTCTTCTTAAATAAAAGGGGAAAAAACACAAAGAATTTAATTCTAAAATAAATAAAACAAAAACCACTTATCTGAACTAAGAACTTCCTCACTTTGGTCCAGGGATGTCTATGTACTCCAATAGATGGTTTTGACACCTAAAACATATAAAATTGTCATTATTTACAACAAAATTGTACAAAAATATCATAAACTTACGTAAAGTATACATCCTTCTTGTATATTTACATTTTGTAATGTCACATCGTGACATTACGTCAAATCATTCATCAAATTCAACAAACGTCGCTAGGGCAACACCGCGAGGCGAGTCTCATAACTGGATGCGTCGGCTATATAAAGCCGACGAGCTGCAGCACAAAATCGTTCTTCGTTCAGAGCTCATCTGATTCGGAGATTAATCTGAGTAACAAGAATATTATTCCCAACCTCATTATAGAAGATTAATTCTATATTTCAGAGAATAATCTGAAAATCCTATCATTTCCAATATTCCGTCCCACACCTAAGCAGAAGCTTAATTCGGCGCAGTGATTAATCTGCAATATTCCATCCCACACCTAAGCAGAAGTTTAATTCTGCGCAGAGATTAATCTGCAATATTCTGTCCCACATCTAAGCAGAAGTTGAATTCTGTGCAGAGATTAATCTGCTAAATCTCCTGTCCGCATATAAGCAGAAGAATAATTCTACTGCAGAGAATAATCTGCTCTTCTTCTTTCTAGTAGCATTTTGCTACACTGCTGCGCACGCGCAGAACACTGTTAGACACTAATCTGACTCGTGTACCAACTATAGCACTTTGCTACTTCCTTGTGCCCTCACGTACGTGCAGTGGTATTTAGCTGCCTTTGTGCCCTCACGCACCATCTCAGAAACTAATTCTGTCCAGAGGTAGATAATCTGAATGTCTGATTACTTCCTTCTGCCCTCACGCACCAAGAAAGGCAGTTTTGTCAAACATTAACAATTCAAATTTATTTGTTGACAGTGGCTTAACTCTTGTCTTCTTATTCCTTTTCAGAAGTAACAACGAGCGAGAAGGCGCATCATTTTTTTTAATTTGTTTATTTTTTTTTTGTTTCATTTTAAGCTTTTTTTATTGAATTTTATATTGAATTGTGTACTAGTTTGTAGGTTGATTTTATTATATTGACCTGAGTTGTGATATTAGGTTAAGTGAAACTGAATTTTTGAATAAAATTTTATATTTGAATTTTAAAAAAACTGAGTTGTCCATTATAAACCGGCACTCCCTCCCACGTCCGAGACTAGAACTCACATAAATAATTGTGTTTTGTGAAACAGATCTCAGAAAAATTTAGAAAAGTTTGTTTAATGAGTTACATGCTCCTTTCTGATCTTTTCCACTCTACTTTTAATTTGACCGTTAACCTAAGTAAGCTGCTCTGCTCTGAACTTTTTTCCAGTTCATTAAACAGACCAATTAAATAAAACATATCCCAGTAGCACTCATTAATTGAGAATCGCTTAAAACAAAATTAATCAGCCGCTTTCTGCACACAGCTAAGTAAAAGCAAGTTTTGCTATGCATTTGAATTCTCTATGAGTAGTTGCGGTTATTTATTTAAAAAAAAATAGGCATACTTTTTTAAACAGCATATCCTCTATGTATTTCTTTTGCTAAAGGTCATTTAATAAAAAAAAAATTCAAATCTTAATCACAATTCAAATAAATTTGTCTTCTCAAAATGCTCTCGGAAAGAATATCATCGCAGCGATAAGATTTCTATCTTACATATTCCAAAATAAAAAATCTTTACTCTTCTGCTCCAATAAATAAAGGAAATATAAAAATAGTTAGGAAATAGTTATTCATTTTTTTTTCTGAACAGTTATTTACACTGAATTCAATATACCAGGAATTGGAACACATGCACCTTAGCTCTAGAAAGTTTTCAGATCAACATATACATACAAATTCACTGCAACATCTTTCTTATGCTGACAAATGTGAAAATCGTTGCAAACCTATTTCTCACTAAAAAAAAAAAAAATCGCATGAATCACATACGAACTGAGAATCTTTCGGTAATATTTTCCTTGCAAAATTTTTATATTGCGTCCAGAATTTTGGGCAGAGAGAAATGATATCCCAACTTGGGCGGAAGGCGATTCATTTTTCAATTGCATCCTGAAATTGGATACGGCATCTACTGCACATACTTAGGAGTATCTTTTTAAATTCAATTTTATTCAAGCAATTCCATTCCTATTTTTACCAAAGTATTTTATTATATAAATGCATTCTCTTCTTTTAGAATAGAATCTATTGGGGCTAATGTCAAGTAGCTGTGTGTGTGTGTGTGTGTGTGTGTGTGTAAGCCATTCTATTGTATTATACAGTAGCATAGATATTGGGTGACCACCAATTTACAATAAAACAAATTTTGAGAGAAAATTCAAGTCATAAGGGAGATATAAATATATTTTCTGCAGTCATAGATGGTTTCTGTTCGTTGCAAAATATTTGCATTCCATGATCTTAAGGAGCATTGCAGTCTTCTTTTACTGTCTTGATTTCAATTGAGATGTAGTTCTGTATCTTAGAAGGAAATGAATGTTTCACATCACTGGAAGCTGAAGGAGCGATAGTAACTGGATCCCTTATTATACGCTTATCTGATCCTTAATAAAGATGTACTTAGGCAATTCATACTAATTTATTCTTTTTTTTGTTTGTACACATGTTGCTTAAAATCGAACATCTGAACAGAAAATGTGATTCCTGTTCAAATTTCGATTCTCGTTTTGTTTTAAATCACATTGGGCAGTAGATACGATCATGAGCACGAAAACTTGTATCGTACCATGCTGATAGATACAATTCTTTGAAAAACAGAAATGAACCTTACATTTTAAGCACTATGCTTTTGAGGCACCACTTAGCCATCTTATCATTTGCAACGCCCTATTTTCTCAATAAATTCAGACCAGAGTGATTTGGCTTCCTTCTGCTGACCTCAAGAATTGGGCAACTATGACATCTTTTATTCTTCTAAAACAATTAGAAGGGCGACCCTGCTGCTTTTGTTTTCCTTATATTTTATTGGCAAAGATAAGCAATAATTTATACCTACCTTGAAATCCACATTCGGTAACTGGTACTATTTTTTCGATTGTATGTGGTCGTATATGTGTAAGGAAGTACCACAAGGAAACGAACTGGTTGTCGAATTTGACAACACTAGGATATTCCAGCTGTTCTGTTCTATTCTGGTCTTGTTCTAGAGCTCCCATACACTGGAGAGAACAAATTGAAGCGAACTATTTGTACTGTTGGATTCATGGTTCTGTTCTGCTCTGCAGAAACACAAAAAATACAGCTTACATAAAACTTTCCTTTTTTGCGCGATCCCAACTATTTATTTTTAAAGTGAGATGATCAAAAACGATAGAGCTTAGACAGTTTTCATACCATTTGTTAATTTTAAAAATAAACAAAATCTTGTAGTAAAGTCAAAAAATGCTAAATATAGTATTTAATCTGTTTTAGGCTGTAATTTTGAGGGTTGTTGAAGGGCGGTCCTGGGAGTATTGTCGCAAGAATGCGGCGTCCCAGGACCAAAACAATGGGTTGAAAGATAATAAAAACAGCCCCGAACGCATGACAATCTATTTGCCATACCTGCGGCTCGGAAGTGATAAAATTTTTAAATAATTTCAAAATAGTAATTAAAAGTCTATGGTTATCAACCCCTATCTCGTACGGGCGTGACAGGAATAACGAAAGAAACTAAGGGTGGACACATCGCTATATCCACTAACGTTTGTCCGATTATATTAATTCTACAACATTTTGCTTCAAAAGCTAGCAACCTAAAGAAGCGTACATTTTTCTAGCAAAGAACAGAAAAATCGGAAAAGTGGGGAGGAAGTAGTAAAGAAATTCATTGGACCATAATGTTGCACATTATTTGCGCTCATGTTTTGCTGTTGTGACATATACTGGAACATTTTTATCTGCAGTTTTGGACATTCGATGTGGTTTTTATGGTATTTTTGGTAACTGCGATTGCGATGAAAGATAAGCAGACGTGATTGTGTGCACATTTTTGTTTGTTTTTAATTCTTGTAATGACAGATATTTATGGATTGATAGAATTAATGGAGGGGAAGGAAGAATGGATTCATCTATCTATTCATCCCTGCGAACTATCTGGACATCTCATATATCCATCCTATTCTATCCATTCTTGAATCATTCCAGATATCCTTCCTGCCCAGGCCTCGAAGGCATCCCATTTAACCATCCCACTCGTCTAGTCAATACACTTTTTTCATTACATCCTATTAATCTATTCCTCCCGGCCATCCCATATTCTACCCCTTCCATCATGAAACATTACAAAAATTTACAACAAATAAGAGGTGCACACAATCACATCTGCTAACCTTTTTCCCAAGCTTACGCAGTCATTTAAAAACCATATAAACCACATCGAAACAAAATTATTTCTGAGGAAAAATACTTGCATAGTCGCGTCATACCTCTTCTTGCTTTCCACACGAATAAGTAAAAATACAGATGAAGAACGCATATCAGAACAAGTAGAAAAGCTGGAATTGGCCTAAGACCAATTCTTATGATACCCTCTAGATGATTGCCCGTACATAATTTGGTATGGTCACCTCTCTGTGCACGTTTGATTTCTGAAGTGGTTTTTCACATATTATTTCTAAAGCGGTTCGTCGGACAGGAAAAATATTTAAAACCGATTTCACATTCTGAAGAACTTTTCAAGTACATTAAAAGTGTATAGGACTGATTGCATTCACAGTGTATGTAAAAATTCTAAATTTTTATATGGCAACACCAAGAAGGGGTTGCCCGATTTGGTTCCTTTTTAAAATTTTTTTTGTTATTGCTATAAAAACACCATGTACCAAATTTCACCTCTCTATGTCGACGCGTTCCCAGGCAGTGTCCAAATATACAGTGGAAAAGGAAATTTTCGTATAGCAAGCCCACGAAGGAGTTGGCCGACTTGTCTCATTTTTGAACTTAATTTTACTTTTTTTTTATAGTCCGTGTACCACATTTCAGCTTTCTAAGTGAACACGATCTCGAGTTACCGTAGTTATCGTGCGCATGGACAGACGGATGGACACGCAAAGATCCATTTTGCTCTACCATCTTTATTTCGAGGTGTTACAAACGGAATGACAAACTTAGTATACCCTTACGATTTCATCTAAGGTATAAAAATTAAAACCTTATCAACTTTTCTGGTAACCAAGTTAGTTATCTATGCCGAAAATTGTAGCTAAGAAATGTTGTTCCTGATGTTCAGGAGCACACACAAATATCTATCTTTTACTAGAGCAAGGCAGAAATGCTTTAATCATAGACGAATTAATGGCATATAAAGACTGAGCAAGAGCAACGCTTTTCTCGAATATAAAATCGGCGATGCCTCGACTTGCACTTGATGACGTATAATAAAAGGTAAGCCAACAATGCCTTGCTTCAATATAAAATCAGCGATGCCTCGCCCCGATGAAGGGAAGGCACTGACATGTGTAACATAGACTGCTCGATCGTCTATTTCATATGGGTCCACTTTTGTTGGCAGGGGTGTGAAAACTATCTTAAATCAAGTTTGATTTTTGCTTTAACAGTCATGTTACAAGCACAACAAATTCTAAATATATTAAAAATTATTATTTTTATTGGAAGCTCATCTCCTATAACATCAAATATTCCTTAAACTCGATTTTTAAGGAAATAATATTAAGCAGTTTTTGTTGCCTATCCCTAAAGGTAGCTATGGGGAACAGAGAAAGGATTACAAATTTTTGATATTGCCATCTATTTCTATTCTATTTAGTATTCATTTGGTAAATCCACTGATCTGAAACTGAACTATTGAGGATTTCGTATAGAACTTATTATTTCAAGTTCAGTGGAATCCCGTCGTTAAACCAAAAAGAGCTAACAATAGAAAAGTGATCCCATGATAATGTAATCGATTGCAGTGGTGTCAGCGGTCCATGCTATACATGTCAGTGGGGGAAGGCCATATTTTTTTCTTAGAAATTTACTGGAAATTTCTTTCTTCCATTTTTAATGCATTGGTCGAGGCCACTGACATATAATAAGAATGGACTGAGCCATCCTATCTAAGTCCTACAGTAAAAAATATCACAAATTTTGCCTAAAATCTGTTTGTATCTTTCAAGCTCAAAATGTACACTGACTGTATCCAATTTTGGGAACAGTACGGCTGCATTAATTGGAATGCATTGGAATTGAAATAAAAATTCAGACAAAAATATTGTTTATATACGTCCATCTCTTGCAAGCTTAATCAAATTTGACAGCAAATCTGCAGAGGAGCACATTTTTTAGTAAATGTAAAAATTAATTTTTGTGTTAATTAAAATAAGTTTAACTTCCTAAATAATTTTAATTTAATGCAATACTCTTTGTCAACATCCTTAGTGTTTCCAATTGACAAATAAAAATTAATTATAAATCATTGTGCAATTGCACGAAATGCAGGGTTTTCATGTTCTGTTAAATATTTGTGCCATTTTTGGCGCAAATACGATCAGTCCATTCTTATCATATGTCAGTGGTGGAGGCCGACAGCACAGCAATGCCTCGCTCCAATATAAAATCAATGATGCCTCGACCTGATATAGAAAAGCCCTCAATTTTCAATTAGAAATTTACTAGAAATTTTTTTCTTAGCATTTAAACGCATTTTTGAAGGTCGACAACAATTTTTATGAGTGTAGACGGGTAAATATGCAATAAAATTTTTTTTCTAAAGTAATTTACAAAAAATGCGTCGGTAGAACTTTTATTCACTTTGGTGGCCGATTGAAGTTATTTTCAGATACAATACTTTGATTTATGCTTTTGTCGGCCTCCACTTGCCAATCAACATTCATTTCTTATGCCCTTGTCAGCCTTAAAAAATGCAAAAAAAAACTTATAAGGAACAAATTTCCAGTAAATTTCTAAGAAAAAATTTCCAATAAATTTCTTAGAAAGAATTAAGGCCTTCCTACATCAGCTCAAGGCATCGTCGATTTTATATTTGAGCGAGACGTTTCAAATTCTGTTAATTGACTCGCAGCAAGATTCCATTAGGCAATTCGAATGGAATTCCGGTCGTTTTACTTGTCATTTTTGACTAGTTAATTTGTAAATCCGTACTATTTGCGCTCGGATTTCCGCTTTAGCCGGATAATTTACTATCCCGATTATCCGAGATAATTAAGATCTTAGTATCCGGATCCGGATCGAAATTATCCGGATCTGGATCCGAACTATCCGAATCCAGACTAAGCAAACAAAGGTCAAAACTACCTCCATATTGCATTTCTCATTGGGAAAATATAAATTTCATGATATTTTCATTTTCTCATTGAAACAACACAATTTTTATGTTTTTTCCTGTAGTCTGGATCCGGATAGTTCGGATCCGGATCTCAGGAATCGGATAGTAGTGATGTGAAAATACAAGACCAAGACCAAGACTATAATGGTCTTGGTGTTGGTTTTGGTCTTGCAAACTTAGTCTTGGTTTTGCTCTTGGTAAGATTGGTATAATATTGGTCTTGGTCTTGGTCTTGCATAGTCAAGTCTTGGTGTTGGTCTTGGTCTTGTTCTAGCTCTTGGTCTTGCAATTCAGTCTCGTGATATTGTAGTAAGTATTAGCTTTGGGCTGCACAGTCAACTTTTGGTTTTAGTTTTAATCTAGGATTTCGTTTTTTTTGCGCAATTCTATAATGTAAAACAAACTTGTCAAATAAATTTCTAAAAAAAATTGAGGGATTCGTTAACTGTAAACGCATTTTATATATGTTTTTATTAATTTTATTTTTTTTTATTAACCAAACTATGAAAACTTTGCGCTCTAAAAGCTATGGGCGAAAATGTATCCTGAATTTTAGCGAGAGCGGTACTAAGGTCAACACGCTAAATTTACCTTGGGTTTTGATTAGAGAGGGCACGACCAGTAAGTCTCCAAAAAATTTAGCTTGTATTTATCCGCCCGAGCCGTTCTTTAACGCGCAAAAAATATTTATTGTCAGAGTTCTGAGATTTGATAAATTTATTGACTGGATTTTTGTAGTTATCGTAGTTTTGTACGTCTTTGTTGTAAGTACGGATGATTTGGACTTCTTATCATGACCGTATTTTCAATATCATTAGTAATTTTTTTTTTATTGTAGACATTATACTCACATATTATTTTAGTATTTTTAATATTTCCAAACAACTTTAACTATCTGTTTTTAGAAATATTACGACCGCGCGTTGTATTTCCATAAAAAAATTGCAAAATTCTTCTTCTTCTTGTTTTTCGTGTGTCTTTTCTCTGATTCTCTGTTGTCATATTTTAGCTGCTAAAGAACGGCCCAATATTGGAGACCCGCTAAAATTTTGTTCAGCGCGGACCTTAGTACTTGTCTTAAATATGCAAAAAAAATATTTACTGTGTCAAACAACCAAATTAAGTTTATGTTGAATTCGGTGTAAGTATTCCGTGGGATAATTAGATGCATCCGAGTGGCCTAATAAATGTGGTGAGGAGTGCTCTGATTGGCTCATAGGTGCATTATTTGTCGTCTACAGCAGACTGAAATTCATTGAAAATAATTTGAATGAATTTCTAAAATGCATCGAACTTTTCGACCCAGCGCTCAGAGAGGTCTCATCAGTATGGTTATCTCTGATCACCTACCATATTTTGGCTTGCCCTTCATGGTATCTTTACACGGCGATATAATTAGAAAGGAGCAGTATTGCGAAATTCTAAAAATATGTATTGCTCTCCTACGCCTAGCTCTCTTCAGATAAGTATAAAGCGAGCCTTCCATATCTCTATTCTAAAATAATTGTTCCCCGATGCCTGTCTTTGGGAGGGCCTGCAGCATTTTCCTCTGGGTAGAGACATGTTTTATGTAACATAGAAAAGATTCTGGAGATATCTGTTACAGTCTCAAATAAATTTCAGGTAGCTAGTTATACATAGTAAAAAAAATTCGTAAAGATTCAGAAGATTCAGCAAATTTTTAAGAAAAAATTAATGTTTATCTGTGAAAAGACAGTGCTTGTTCGAATCGTCTTCAGCCAGAAGAAATATGGTCGATTAAAACTTTAAGAAAAAAAAATCAATTCTTGCCTACATTGAAAATATATTTACTGGCCTGAACACACGAATCAATCAAAATAATGTATACATTTTGGTTCGGACTATAGTTGAAAGTATCCGGATAATTTGCTATCCGGAATAATTATGATCCGAATCATCAAATCCGGGTGTCCGGATAATCCGTACTCGAACTACCCGGATCCCGATCCAAGCTATCTGGATCTGGATCCAAACTATCGGGATCTGGAATCGAACTAGCTGCATCTAGACTAAGTAAAAAATGTTCAAAATTTCCTCCATATTGCATTGTTTTATTGCAAAAATTAAAATATCGCGAAATTTATGTTTTTCCAATGAAGCCATGCAATCTGGAAGAAATTTTGAACTTCCCTTGCTTAGTCTGGATCCGGATAGTTTGGATTCGAATTTCAGGAATTGGATAGTTTGCAGATCCGGGTATCCGGATATCCAGATATTAGTTAATCCGGATCTAATTTTCAGCCCTAACTCGTACCCATGATATGTTTATCGAGATCAGTAAGTTATTGCGGTTTGCTACAAGTTCTTCTCATACATCACTTTGTTGGTACAGCTGTCGATATCTAGGTATTTTCTTCCTATGCTTTCAATCTGTTAGCAGGTACATTTCCCGGGTTTTTTAGTAATAAGGAATCATGAATTTTTTTCCCACAATGTAGCACCAAACTGTGTATAATCGATGCAGGGTCTCGCAGAACAAATTCTTTGTAACCCCGTGTTGTAGAATTACTCTTCACCAAATAGGTACTCTTTTAGCTTTTAGTTTGACAATTTTTCACTACGGGCATGGTCTGATTTTAGGATTCACACGATTGTTACCGTTGAAGTGGTGGCCCAAATATATTGCCTCCAAGCAACCACAAGAATACGTGATGACGCACGGTAATACACACGAGAATTAGGAAGGCTAGAAATTAACAAATATATATATATTCTGCAGCCAAAATCTGTGTTTTTTTTTTTTTTTTTAATTCGTATTGACCTATCCTAGATGATTACACTACAGAGTACAGTTAGTCTTGTAAAAATATTCAATCGGAGCCAGAGAAGAGTTCATTAGTAGGTAACCCAGCTGAGGTTGCATTGGATTCAATCCATCCATCCATTCATTTAGTTCGTTAAAGTCAAATTTTTCATTACACCTTAAATATTTTCTATGGTTCATTACAGAACTTCCAAGTCAAATTATCTGTGAAAAGTTTAAGACATTATTGCTACATATAAGTCTGCATCATATCTTTAAGAAGAATTGTAACATTCATTAGCTTTGTTGAGCAAGGAGGGAGCAATTGTTTCAGAAAAATACTACCGAGTAAGAGTACAATACAACATCAAAAACAATAACGAATAAAAAAATAAGAACGCAATTGAAATGAACGTCCGAATCTCTCGAGAATTATTATTCGGAGGGTTTAAGCAGAGATTAAATTCATTTAATGAAAAATAATTGGTCATCCCCCATCATATGCAAACTAGAGATGAAAACAAACGCATACAAAATTTGATGGTCTTCGGGTGATAAAAATAACCATGTTGCTTAACCATAAAATGCCTTAGTACCCTCTGTACTATTGCAGCTTGCATTGAAAATAGAGGTTTTTTAGGAGCCCATTCTGTAACCCTATTATTGTATACCTACAGCAGTGACACAATTGAATATATGTATGACTGCAGTTCTGCTTGCTAACCCTACAAACAGAACGATCGTAGCGCCACCATGTAACTGAATGAATCAAATTCTATTTTTTACAGCTCGGAAATATATTCGACAGCTTCAGTGTCTCCCAAAATATACCGGTCGCGTTATAATAAGAAAAGAAAAAACAAATCTTCGCAAAAGCTCTATCTTTCATTTGAGGTTTAAAGTTCATCAAAATGAAAGAACTTTCCTTGAGCGCTCTCAACAATAAGTCTAGAGATGTTATAATAAGTATAACTCACGACCGTAAATCAAATTTCATCACGGGCTCAGCTGCTTTTCTTCTCATAGAAGTTCATTCCTCTCTTTTTGTCCCATGAACATAACCACTATATGGACCTATTCCTAAATCGAAAAATACGAAATACCATGGTGATGGTGACTTCTTGTTTTCGGTTTATTCTAGACGTCAAGAAATATAAAATATTAGACAAGCGAGAAATCGCCTGATTTATTTGTTTACGAAATGTGTGTGACTGATTGATTTATGCGTTCTTTCGTCATGAACCAATCTTTTCCGATAAATAACAGCTCACAAGAGCCCATAAAAACGGAACTGGGACGATTAGGCACAGATTGATTCCCTTCTCTCTGGCCCTAGTCCTCCACCATCCTGTAGAGTTTATATTTGATATGAAACACATGAAATTGCTTACCAGGGAGAAAAGGGTGCTACTGCTGACAAACAAGTTGGGAAATGGCTTTTCATTAAGGCTTCCGTTTCTGTTTCGAAGCGCCACCACACCGTCCTCCTTATATACATACTTCCTAAGAGAAAATTCTATAAGATTTTCTATTCTGTATGATCAAATGTACGTACGTAAGAAGCAATAAAGAGCTCCGTAACAATCGACTTTTCAGCAATTGAATGAATGCAAAGGCTATTTAAGGAAAAAGTCCTTGCAAAGGCAAGGATGTATAATGAAATGAGAGCTCCAATTTGGAGAATTGGTTCGGATATTCATGAAGTGTTCGAAATTTATATGTTGTCAAACATAAGCAGTTGTCATATAAAACAGGACCAAGAAGGATGATTTTCTCTACACTATATTTTATGAGGAATCGTTTAAAAGAAGCTTAAGTCGAATTGTGTAATCACTTTTCCTTGACATCCTTGTAATTTAGAAACTAATGAAGTTGGGTTTTTTTTTGGTTTGTGAAACTTTTATTTTATTCACTTCGTATGAATAAAATCTAATGGCGAAGCTTATAGAAAACTAGAAGACTTTTGTTGAGATCACAGAATTAGAGATGGGTAGGAAAAAATGTGAGTTAGCGGGTTTTAAAAATAAACTTTCATTCGATAAGAGTGCTGACACGGAACAGTGCTAGTTATTTTCCCTCACCTATTAAGTACGAGAAATTCGTAAAATATCCCGTAACAAATGCTTAGGTTGAGAAAATGAGAATCTCAGAGGAATAAGTTCAAGTGCACACACCCAGATAGAGAAAATTTGAGCAGCTGCCCCCCCCCCCCCCCCCCCCCCGCCTTCACAATCGATTAAACTATAAGAAGACATTAAGCTATGTTTAGAATAGGAAGAAAGTAAATTCTCTAATATCAATTTGAAAAAGACTTTAGAATCTAAATGAATATCCCGAAATATTGATACCTTTTAATTTTGAACATATGAAAATTTTATGTTTAAAGCTGTTTTTGCATGTCCTTATAGCTCAGTTGCTCAGATGGTAACTATAATAAAAAAACCTATAATAGAAAAATATTCGGTAGTATTGTCACGAAAGTTTAATGCACTGCAAGCAAGAAAAATGAATTTGGTCAAGTGTGAATTTGGCCAAGGTTGGTCAAATTAACAGAATCATTTACGTGCTTAAGAAAGACCGCGAAGATGTAAATCGAGTCTCTGACGAATTAGTTCAAAAAGCAAAAGCAATTGCAATGGAAACGGAAAGAGAAATATCTGTTCTATGGTTTACTCACAAGCAAATTCACCAGAGAAATCCGCCATCAGACTGTAATAATTTTTACTATACACACAAAACTACACACAATCTCTATGCATGCTTAAAATGTATCGGTATGAGTGACTTATAAAAATGCTTTATAGGGTTTTATAAATTTGAAGATATCCCCCGAAGCTATACATATGATATAACTTGTTGCCTGTTATAATCGGACTACACTACCTTTAGAATGTAAAATTTAATTATTTGGCTAGCAAAACTACTGTAAGAGAGAGTAAACGCCCCTTACTCGTTGTAAGTAAAATTACTTAACCCAGAAGAATTGTGAGATCTGTGCTCAAGCTAAAGGGGGGTGCCGGTTTAAAGGATAACTCAACTGCTGTAAATTCAAATATAAAAATTTTAATTCAAAATATATTGCTTACAAACTATTATCACAAATTCAATTTTTCTTATAACTAACCTAACATACGATTAAGAATTCAAGAACTTATACTATCTTAAGCTACCAATTCAACATAAATTCATTAGTTTTAAAACGTTACTGCCAGAAAGATTTGCTCCCCTTATTTCTGAAAAGAAAGAGAGAAAATCCACTATTAATACAATAGAAGTTTTGTGCTACACGTATAAGCACGGTAGCAGTAATGCAAAAATAGTTATAATGACAGAAGTAAATTTCTGCAGCAAGAGTAGATTCCTGCTTAGATGAAATAAGTAGGAGTAAATTCCTACTGAGATGTCTGATAGAGATTAATGCAGAAGTAAATTTCTGCAGTAGGAGTAAATTCCTACTCAGGTGGGAGATGAAAAAATAAGCAGAATTAAATTTCTGCAGTAGGAGTAAATTCCTACTTAGATGTGAAATGAAAAAATAAGCAGAATTAAATTTCTGCAGTAGGAGTAAATTCCTACTCAGGTGTGGGATGGAATTAGCAGAATTAAATTTCTGCAGTAGGAGTAAATTCCTACTCAGGTGTGGGATGGAATTAGCAGAATTAAATTTCTGCAGTAGGAGTAAATTCCTACTTAGATGTGGGATGGAAACAAGATTTAGTTTGGATAATTCGGAAAATCAGAGTAAATTCTGATGTTTTCAGATCAAATTCTGAATTGGGAATGGGTGATTCTGCTGCAGCTCGTCGCCTTTTTATAGCCGCCGCGAACCGCTACGTTTCGGCTTCATGCTAGGTTGCCTTGGCAACGCTCGTTCTCAAAGTTGTTATACTTTGATGGCGGCGTCCCGCAGTGACGTCATATGAGACCATTAAAGTTGCACTGAACTCTGACTGCGGCGAAGGCGAGAACATCTGATGTGATGTGTTGACATTTTGACATGTCAACGTAAATAATCGGAGGGAAGCTCGAGAAATGGTAAGTTTGTAATATTTATTAATATTATTAGTTATTTATGAGAGTTTTTTGTTTATTTCCAGGTGAAATATAATGGTGGAAGCCCCAGGACGGCGTTGGATCGAAGGGAGGAAGTTCCCTTATATTATATATATATATTTTTTTTAAAGTATTGTAAGATAAGATTCTTTGTATTCCCTTTTTTAATCTTTTTAGGAACATTATCGGAGGAGGAATTAGAGAATCATCGTGGGATACTGGTGTGGCCTGAACAAGAATTATGCTCAATATAGCAATTTATCTTTCCTCTACTTTCGTTATTTTATTGCATACGTAATTTTTCCATTTAACCATCTATTTTTACTGGAGTCTGGCAACTATACTAAATGGTAGAAATTTTACTTCGGTGCATAAGGGCAAAATAAATTCTGTTCAGCATATTCCTGCTTTTGACTTTTTGTTGTTAAATCAAACATCTTGCTACAATTTTTCGCACGCACTAAATTTGGTACTAAACGTGCAGCAATATTTTAACTAACAGCAGCGAGAAAAATAAATAACAAACAAAAACGGCACAGCAATAATCGCTTATTTCACAGATAATAGGATTTTTCTAATATAGCACTTATAATCTTTTTCTATTACGAGTAATAAACCATGCACATATTTCTCCCAGATATGAGGCATAGTTAAATAGGACTAGGGAAAGGTATCTATTTAAACCCTGCCACATAGTTGTTGCCCAAGTGGATCTAATTATAATAATATTTGCTGGACTTAAAAACGAGAAAATTTTTGGTCATATTTATTTTTTCACTTCTAGTGTTGTTTTCAATAATGTCGGAATATTACTAAACTTCAATGCATACATACGCATCAAATCATGCAGTGGTGTGGATTTTTGCCAGTTGCTACATTTACCACAACAAAATTTCTGCATTATTAGTATTCTCCAGCTTTTTGCGTGTTTTAATATTAATACTTATAAAGCAATATTGCGATGCAAGAGTAATATTACAGCGGCAACCGCGTATTTTACCATGGTATTCTGTAAATTTACTGACTTAAAGTATATCTTCTGGAAATTTAGTAAAAATCAACCGAAAACAGTAGTAAAATTACCAATTATCATAGAAAATTATTAAAAAAATTAAAAAATATAAGTTTACCATTGATTTTCATGACTAATGTAATTTCTCTGTATGGAACTAGTAATTTTACATGAAAATTTTTTAGATTGTAGAAGAATAAAAAATTAACTGAGGATAAGCTTAAGGATACTGAAGTCATTGACCTTCTGCATGGACTCGAAGTTTTTTCCCCGCCATGAGTCAACGATTTTGAACAAAATCCCACCAACTACGGCGACCAGTGTTGCCAATTGATCTTGCTAAAATCGCCCGAACGTATCTTGAAAATCGGCTAATATCGCCTAAACAGATTTTAAAAATCGGCTAAAATCGGCAATTCCAAATGACAATCACAAGCCAACTGCACTGTAAATTTATTTGAAATAAATTGAAAGCCGAAAGCTTTCAACTTAATAAATAAATTGATTTTACGTAAAAATTAACAATTGTTTCCTAAAAACCAACTAAAATAAGTCAATGCAATAAAAGATTAAAATGAAATATTCAAATTCGTCCAACCCATGGCTGCGCCCCTGAGTGGTGCACCGGGTATTTCACTCCCCGCTGACTTTTCTTGGTTTAGTTATTTTCTTTCTAACGCATTGTCAACGTCTTTTTGAGTCTACTACAAACGTCCCGGACTGACGTAACTTTCATTTAATTATACTTTTAATCGGGGACTTTGATCGAAAGTGTTAAGAGCTCGGCTATCCGAGCTTGTTGTTGTCTTTAATGATATCTTAACTGCCAGGACTCCCGACATGATACTATCAGTTAGTAAACAAAATAGTCCTCGAGACTCTTCAGCACAAGGACTTCTTATGTAGCTTGCACATCCAGCAACGTTATCTCTAACCACCTGAGACTGTGAGGATTTCTTTTACTACTGGTACTGCCAGCAAAGTTACAATCATCTGGGACTCCCAGATTTTTGTTGCACTTCTCAACTTAAGCATATGACAATGCTAAAACTAAAAGCAACCAGGCGAATTCTGCAAGCTGTATATAAGGATTATTACCATTTGAGTCTTAAAAATATATTACAATTAATATGAAGAGGAATGGTAATAGCGATTAAATTAGCGCATAAGTACCAACCATTGTACCATACACTACAATCGAATCAAGTTTTTGTTGTTTCTGTTTAATTTATGATCTGAATCTGAACTCGGATGCATAGTTTGCGAGTTAACAATCCCTAATTCAAATGACAGATTCGGCTTTAAATCGGCTAAGTTGAATTGTTTTCGGCTATATAAGTTAAAAATCGGCCAAACTAGCCAATTGGCAACACTAGCGGCGACCGTAGAACGGTCATTGACTAGGCATGACTCGAAGATTGATGACCTGGCTGAGGAGTACTAATCGGAGAGCAAGGCTGACCGTATTATGCCTTCTAAGCGTGCATCGAACGAAATTTTGTTTAATAAAACCGAAATAGTTTTAAAAAGAGCGTGAAACGTGAAAAAACTGCTATTAGCGTAAAAATCGAACTCCTTTTGGACAAAAAATAATAAGAAGATAATAAAAAAATTTTCAAGTGCTTGTTTTTTTTTAATAAGAAGTACATACATGTTATAGCTCGCCGAAACCACATCATCCCCCTTTGGGTCTGGCATAAACTGCCGCCACCACACACGAACACTCGTTTAAAACCTGTGTTCGCCATTGTATAGGTTCTGGGTTTCTAAACTCTAAAATGAGAAATCCACCTTTAATCCACCTAGAAACTGCCTACATGTAAGGCAATTTTAGTGTAAAAAATATATGGACTTTATATTCTGCTGTAGGTGTTGTCAATTTCAGAGACATTCCACACTCTACAAGTGGAACATATATTTCAGCAAGCCGATAAATTCTATTTTAATACCTTATATGCAATCATAGGGTTCGAAAAAGGATAGGTACTATTAGGTAACTTTCAAGAATAAACAAAATTTCAATTTTATATGGACGTATTGTTAACCACTTCATGTACATGCCCGTGACTGTCACGGGCGCGGCTTACTGACAATTTTGCACGCGCCTGTGTATATCACGGGCGCCAATATATCTCCTCAACAAATTTTACCTGCTCGTTCCCGCCTCGAACGTATTACAAATTTTTGTAAATATTTGTAGCTTCTCTACTAGCATATAGATGTCGGACGTAGTAATTTTTATAAAGTTTTAAAATTATAGTCATATAAAATAAATAAATAAAATAAATAATGAAATATGTATATGTCCCATTTGTATAATGGCAAAAATAATTGTGTACGCCACTGATATTTTAAAAATAATACTTTCATAAATAATATATAATTTTTATAGCTAAGTTTTTAAATAAAAGAATATATATAAGACAAATTCCCCCCCCCCCCCCCACCCATTACTTAATTACAATTGCTACGCCACTGAAAATGTGTTTTCTCCATTTTATTATGCATAAGGCCTACATTTTTATTAAAAAATAATGTGATCATTTTTTTACCAGAAATTCCAAATTTTGTGTGCATGAAGTCGTTAATACCCCGTAATCTTTTCCCTATTTCCTTTCTGCCATGCTGTGATTTTAATCATAACGTATCCCCTGAGTTTGGCTTAATAATAATAAAAAAAATTGTAAATACAGTGTTAGAATGCGCTGAGACAGAGTCTGAAAATTTACACATTACTATATGAGGAGTAATATCAAAAATGAAACAAATCACACAAACCCTTGTTAGACTTGCCATACAAAAATTCCCTTTCTTTTCAATATTTCTACGCGCCACAAAGTGATACAAGCGACATCTGTTGGAAATGTAAACAACTTTAGGTCAATGACAACCTAGTAAACTTTGGGTTCGGGGAACGGAATATTCAGGAAGGTTCTAGGATAATTTGTAAAGTATAAATACGGCACTACTCACATTCCTGAAGCGGAGTTTTATTTCAGACAGCGAACGAGCGAAGTAAACTATTTTTAGTATTTATAGTACTAGCGATAACTAAAGTGTTGATTTGATTTTTTGTGATTTTGTGAAAGTAAACAGTAGAGTTAAATAAACAGACTTATTATAATTGAAATATTGTGTTTGAATAACGAACAAAGGCCACGCACGTAATAATATCCTAGGAAAACCTAATCGTTGTTAATGCCCTGAAGATTACTTAGAATGTAAAATCATATGAAAGTTTTTATTTTTACCATGACGAAACGTTCTAAAGAGAAAACTCGAAAACAAATTTATACATAAAACAGGAATATTTTCAAAAGAAAGGGGAAAATATACTTTCTACCCTTCATATGCAGAGTATAGCTAAAATTTATCTTACACTAATTATTACTTTCTTCTAACTTGTTATTAGGATCGAGCTTCTTCATCTATAAAATACGTTAAAATTAAATCAAAGAATCAGATACAGTATTCATCACGACTGCTCTCATTCACAATGGTGAACAATGGAGCCCATTTGACGCAATGCTCTTCGAAGCGTATATAAAGCGCACTGCTGCAAGCGTTGGGCATTGCGATCTGAGCATTCATCCCAGACGGGTCAATTGGATTTAAATTGATATCAGTCTGTAGTTACGGGCAAGCATTGACGCCCAAATCAAATCAAATAAATTTTACTTTTCAGTTTCACTCCAAAAAGGCCAGAAGTATTGAAATCGGTCCCCATACAAGGGAAAGTTGTGAAGCCCATTCTGCTATAGAAACTATATTTAGTAGAAAACTAATTTGATTTTGCATTTTTCAGACTAAAGTGTTTCACTTGCTTGTTTGCTACACGCTGCAGCACCTCATTTTCACGCCGCATTTTCACACATTTTCTTGCGCCCACACAAGAGGTACTGAACATTTTTTCATCCAGTCAAATTATCATTTGGAATCGTTTTATTTAATTTTTTTGTCTTCGGATTTGTTACTTTTTGAATTTGCTTTTTATCATTTTGGTTTTTATGCATATTTTTTTTTTTTTTGATCTTGACTTTATTTTCATTTTAATTTGCTACATGTATTATTTTGGACTTTGCTTTCTTAGTTTGAATATTTTTGCTTTATATTATTATTTTATAATTTAAATAAAAGGTTCGTGAAGATTGAAAAAAAACGTGTTGTTGATTCTACCCACTGACTTATAACAATGGACTGAGCGATTTGCTATTTCATGTGGCACAAAAAATTTTGTGTTTCTGTATATCACTGTTAGAGCACCCTTTAAAATATTTACTACACAAAAATATGTAAAACTCAACCAATCAGATGAAATTTTACACCCGTAAATCGAATTAAATTAAAAAAATATATTTTCTTGTGTCCAAGTGATATTTTAATCGCTTATAAGCACTCTTCTAAGAAATTAAACTAATTCTGACTTTAATTTTCAAAAGTTGTTCTTAACTGAATTCTGCGTATGGGCAAGAGAGACGGCGCATGGTAAACACTATCTTTACCTTATTCTTTCTGGGGTGATGCATCTGCAGCCAACATAAATACATCAAATGGCATAAGTAAACGTTCAGTAAACAATATTTTGTGTTGGTAGCTCCAACTCTGCCATAGGGCGAAAGAGAAAACTGTAAAACTTATGCCATTATTTCCTATAAGAAAATGGCAATACGCTCAGTCCATTGTTATAAGTCAGTGATTCTACCATAAAAATACCCTGAATTTCTGTATATGCAGACCTGCCCCTCTATTTTATGATTAGCCTCATAATAGGCTAATACAACCGCCGATCCAATATATCGTTGTTCTATTAATAACTAACTCCAGAACATCTCTGCCAATCAGAAACTTTTAACATCCGAAGACCTCTCTTGCTGTGTACAAACAGTTCACGTTTCGTGAAATCTTGAGTATTCTGTAGATCTGCAGATAATCAAAGTCAGCCAGATTTAATATACGTACATACTCATGTAGTACATACAGGCCGTAATCTAGAGAGGCCCGCAAATTTATCTCAACCTCCAGAGTAGATTGTAGAACGAAGAATTCTTGGCTCGAAAATGCACCCGATTTAACGTTATCCTTTGCCAGGACTCATGGAACTGGGATATATATACTTACATCATCACAGCATGTCCCAAAATTGCTTAGTAAGTACTAAGTCCTTTAAGTTTAACGGAAAAAATCGCACAAATCGTACATATGATACCCTTCTCGCCTTTGTGATTGGGATCCATATATCCAAATTAAATCGTTGCTGGAGTTAAATGGTATTTACGTTGAGACTTTGTGTGGATTGAAACTGTAAAATACTCTATCCAGTCAGCTCATATTATTTCTGCATTACATACGCCTGGTATCAGATCGGATAGCGAGAGTATCGGATGTTTGTAATAAGCACCTCGCTTACACTGTTGATGTTTTTCATGTTAGAGAAAATAAATTACAGAAAAAAAAATTAGGCAGCATTTCCTTTCAGAAAATACACTAACTACATTTGGCTTACACTCAGGGAATATAATAAAATATTTAGAAAAAAAAATACGTCACAAAAACTTATTTCGTTTTAAAACACAAATTCTTTAATAACAGAGCCGAAAACATTTTTTTATTTTTATAGGTACTTCCCACATTTAATTATCTACTGTAAACTCAATTTCAGTTATTTTCTCAATTTCTGGAATTCCTTCAATTGTGTGGTATCAAAGACTCTATAATAATACAAATATGTTGCAGGCATATAGTATAGCCTGTCTATAGAACTCTATTTTCTACAATATATGTAATTGAATATCTGAAACTTCACAGTGTTTAACATGCAACGAATCTTCTTAAGGCGGAATTATAATGGACACAACGGAACGCAACTGAACGGAGAGAAATGTCAAATTTACGCAGTAAAACGGACGTCGAGGTTAGCTGCTTACAATGGACGCATGATTAATTGAAAGTTATAATGACGTTTGACCCAAAATTTATAAACAAATATGGATAAAATCAAAAAACTCTTTTCATTCCATTTTCTGTCTGCTTATTACACACTTACCGCAGCACAGTTTCACTTGACGGAACAATATAAACAATCCCAAAGCTAATTTGAGGTTATGTTTATCCGTTCAGTTGCGTTAATTTCAGATTTTATTGAACTTGCTGCGTACGACTGCGTTTTCGTCCGTCCACTGTGCGCAACTCCATTTGAAAAGCATATAAAGAAAACCGGTTTGACATTTCTCTCCGTTCAGTTGCGTTCCGTTGCGTCCATTGTAATTCCGCCTCTATTCAAGCCCTAAATTTTTTCTTAGAAATTTGCTGGATATTTTTTTATTAGAATTTTTATGCAATTTTAGCAGCCGACAACGGCACACATGAAATGAAATCAATTTCTGCAGAAACATTTTCTGTAAATTTCTAAGAAGAAATAAATGGATAACTAGCGTCTACGCTCATAAATATTATTAGCCGCCCACCAAGCACTTGTTGACGACCAAGTGCATAATTCTGAAGAAATCATATCCAATAAATTTTAAGGAAAAAATTGAGGCCTTCACTGCATCAGGGGCCGGAAGTGATGGGACCTTACTACTATAGTAGCAAAATTGCTACCTTTTAAGCATGTTTGCTACCTTGCTACTATAAATCCAAATTTGCTACTTTTTCGCTTTTTCCCATTAATCGTAACAAAAAAAATACATATATTGTTTGAAAAAAACTCTACTGTTAATGTGGACTCTACTGTTAATGTGGATGTGAAGTGACTGAAAAGTTAATTCTAGAATTCTAATTACAAAAAAAAAAACTCAAAATTTCTCCCATAAGAGGGAATTATCAAGTATGATACGGAAGTAAATGGGCGAACGGTAGCTATAGTTGCACCATCTACGGGAAGAAGTATGGATTAGTAAGTACACATCTCGACAATCTACTTACAAATGTATTGTTCCATAAACTAAACAGCTGTTTGACCGTAAAGTGGTGTTCGTTCATAGAGATGCCATGGACAGTGTAATAGGCAAAATAATAAATAATAAATCTTAGCATCCAAATAATTGGTGTTTAATTTTAAACTTAAGGAAAATTTGTCCTAAATTTAACAAAAAGTTAGCATCTCTAAAGCTGGCTTCCCACGACGCGTGGTTTCACACGCCGCGCCGCGCGAGCACAAGCCAACGCGCCGTGGCAAGGGTCCGGCTCGTGGTGGCGTGAGCTCGCCTGTGCTGGCGCGCCTGATCCATTTCGAGTCGGTAACTTCAAAGGCGCGGCGCGAGCGTGCGCGAGATGGCTCGAGGCGGCGCGTGACATTTACTCTTCATTTCGGCGGCACCGCCCGCAAATCAACTCGAGCCAACACATGCCGTGGGAAGTTTATAGGCGCGGCGCGAGCTAACGAGCGCTCGTAGCAGGCTTCCCACGGCGTGTGATTTCACGGGCCGCGCCGCGCGAGCACGAGCTGGCTTGGCTCGTGAAATCACGCGCCGTGGGAAGCCACCTTAACTTGAAAGCATCACTATCTGTCTCACTCACACTTCATGGAATGACTCTCCTACTCACTCAAACTAGAATCTTAAAGTTGCGGTCTTAAAGCAGGCCTTGGGTACACTGGAATCAATTTTAGTAGGTGAAAAGAAATTTTTCGAAACTGGGTTTCTTGAAGAAAAAAATTGTTTTTCCATAATCTAAGAAATAATGCAGCAAGTGTTGTACCATTTTAGAATCCTTATTAAATGCGTCAACTTTTAACGTTACTTGCCAGACTGGCGTAGTACATTTTTTTTTTCAGTACAGTCAGTTAAAGTTCAACGAATTATTAATTTTATATTGTTAGTTCGGCAAAATGTGACATTTTCTTCCAAGCTAAAACAGTTGGCGTAGAATTTAAAGCAACAGGCAGCATAGGCACTATTCGGGATTACATAAGAAAATAAAATTGAAAAAAAGTAAAGACTTGTAGCAACAGGAGCTAAAAAACCATCACAAGGTGTACATTTTCTCGAAAACAAAAGAAATGTCTAGAATTTGAAAAATACATGACTTAGATTTTTTTTTATATTTTTCTGGTAACTGTTATGATTTGGTCTATCACCCGGTTCCGCCTTGGACTTTCGGGACACCCTGTATATAGAGAAGTACTTCGACAGAGATTTTTTTGTTGAATTTTGTATTATTATTTAAATTAATGCATATGTAATTCAATAATATTTCATTTTGACACATTATTTCAGTAACTTATATATATTATAGGACCTAAAGTAAATAAACAAATAATTTTCAAATTAGGAATGGTTTATTTCAATTTCGAAATCGCGTCAATTTTGCAATGCATATTTGTGCAAATAAAATTGAGTGCGTTAATTTAATTAACTCCAGCAGGCAGTCCCAAATCAGTTTGGAGTTGAATCTATTTGACTGAAGAGCCATGCAAACTCTGCAGTCACAAAAGATATTATAGATATTTTTGTTCCTGTGGGTTCTCTTGATATTTTTCCTAATTTATAGCTCAATTACATATAATATATTATATATTATGTCGACCCGAGGTCTTGAAACATATGCTCCTGCGCCATCTCCCTCATTTGTTTTGGGGCCATCCGTAAATCAAAAGAATGTTCTATCTACGCTCAGGCGCTGCGAGCACCCGAATCAATTCAACTTTATTAGATCGTTCTTGGTAACCAATAATGCATTTTGTATGGCAACCGTACGAAGGAGCTACCCGACTTGCTCCATTTTCAAACCACCCAATTTTGCTTTTTTGTTTAAAAGCCCATGTGCTAAATTTCAGCTTTCTAAGTACACGCGCTCTCGAGTTATCGTGACAGACGGACATACAAAAATCAAAATAACTTTTAATTTTATGCATGGGTCCAATCCATTTTGCTCCACCATCATTATTTCTATTTGTTACAAACAGAATGACAAGCTTAGTATATCCCTTTAGATTTCATTTAGGGTATAAAAAAAAACGTTTGTTACGCTCATAAGATAATGCTTTCTGTATCCCGAAATTCGAACCAAAAATTCTAAGAAATTTCATTAAGTGAGACAAAATGCTTGGCGCCAAATAGGTATTTCAAACTATTCACGAAAAATCAATGTAACAGTCAAGAACCAGATGTGAAAAGGCAGATCGCAGAAATTCTATCGAAAATCCTAAAGAAGAATTTCTTGGAAGCCCGCAGTGCCTAGATAAGAGTTTTGTCTGTTCTGCAACTTTCTAGTGCGGAAGCGAAGTATGAAATTCTTTTCACTTAAATCACGTATCATACACATTTACCAATTCCTTAAAATCATCTGGATACTAATCTAGATATGCCTTTAATTTTCTTCATTACAGAATTTTTCCACATTTCTACACATCATTAATTAAAGAAAGACGGAAAAAAAAAATTAGAATAAATTCTTTGCTGTGATATGGCGCTATTTATTATCGAAGACAACTTATTATCCTCATATTCGTCAAGTTTTGCTAACAGATGGCAGACCTTTTTGTGAGCAGATGATAAAGTAATACAGTGGCGACTCAGTGAGAAGAGGTCACAACATCTTGTGAGCGGCGGTGGCATATTTATATGTATAAAATCAATGCCGTGACCTAAGACGATCGAGTATCAGGAATTCTTAGATAGATGGCGTCTACTAGAGATGAAATTGAATGCATCACATCTACTGCCATCTATGAACACATAATAATAAAAAATCCGATCTGCATCAGAAAAAAAAGGGTTTAGTATATTCAGAAGTTATTCTTTAATTTAATTAAAATTATTTTAACAACTCAAGAAGTACCCACTAACCGATCTTTCGTATATTTAGATTGCTTCATGTGGGAACGGGTGCAGCACATGATTACAATTCGATGAGAAAATCAATGACTTGATAATTTATTGACATCAAATTATCGTTAATTTGTCATAACGTGTTATTTTGTTGGCGTCCTTAATCATCATTCTTGATTATACAACACAATCTGAAGTATCGTAATTATTGTGCACATGTTTTACTCCTTATCCACTCTTCCAGTATCTAGAAATCCTATGAGTTACAATTAACTTTAATATTGTGTGTGATGGCCATCTAGTTGGGGGTCAAAATGAATGGGTTCTGTTACAATAATTTCCACATTGGCCTCAATTTCTATACACTTAAGTAGATTATGCAAAGATATACTTCGGTATACCTATAACGTGTTATACAAGCACGCATACATACGTAAGTAGGTATGTAATAAGGGTAGTGTTATAAAGCACATATTTGCGTGTTGTATGATAAAACCGCACTTACGTGTACAACCAAAATTTTATTGTTTCTTGCGGTGCTCAGAAAGTTACCCTCGGGCTCTCCATCAAAAGTAATTCAGAATTGTTGTGATTAGTGGTTCCAATCTAGGTTTATATTCTAAACACCCTGTAAATTCGTCAGGAATTGGGACGGCAGTATTGCTTTAATTTCCTCCGATGGCATTTTCTCTGTAAACTAATCGATCAACTTAGTTAAATTTCTGACTTATAAATGATTTGAAATTTAAGAGCTTTCAGATAGGTGACTGTTAATAGTTGTGGATTTTGAAGGAAAATTCCGAATAAAATGAACGTTCTTCTTTAGGTGCATGATACTGAAATAAGTTAACGACCTTAGGTTACTTTGCATGGATGTATTAATTTGCAGCTACATATATCCGGCACGTTATAGTACTGAAATATTTATGAAATTTGTCCTCCCCTTTCTTTTCTTGAATATAATAATAAGGGAGGATAATTGGTTCAAATATTTTCATATAGACTAATTTTTTCACTTTTACTCAGAACGCTAGCTTAGAAGTAAAATACTAAAATAAATTGACTGTACTTGATAGTATTCCCATAATAAGCTAATGTAGAGGGAAAATATGCTCTATACGAACCGGCAGTACGTGCTTAAAATTACAATATATTCGTGATGATTACTGTTGCCGTTGTGGGTATGAATAATGTGAATGACATGTACATGTCAAGCCATATATGCAGGAGAAATTCTATAAAATTAGCATGCAAGCTAAGCAAAAAGATTTACTTTTTTCAAGTAACTGGCTTTAGTTGAAAATTTTAGTGATTTTTTAATCTTTTCTGTTTTAAATACCGAAATCACATAATTTTAGCAATTAAAAAGATTTTAAATTTTTATTCAAAATACAAATCCGTCAATATTTCCCGTTGTTCCTCAGTAAATGGAGTTAAATTTTAAATTTATTACTTTGAGTGCAGTTTTAAACTTTTTACTTTATAAATGATATTTAACATTAATTCCAATTATGATTATTTCTAGAACTTAACACCAGGATATCAGTAATTGCAACTTAATGTTAAGAGTAGGGGCGACTTGATCAATTATGCCTTCCCCTAGAGTGGTTAGACAAAATCGAGCCTTTTAACGAGCTCGATTATTGATTTAGGGGTTAGATTGCAGAAATTATCCAGAGAGACAAGTGCTCCTCCAGTGATTTGCAGCCGTAGACCAGCAAGTGCTGGGCACTCACATATAACTCTCTGTCGAATTTTCCTATCTTCTTCAGGAAGGGACCATGATCAGTGAATGCTTTAGCAAATAGTCTGAGCGACTGTCCAATAAGTTGGCGCGTCTGGAGATCCCAGGGGTTGAAGAATTTCTTCGCCTGCCTCATACCGGGTGCGCAACACCAAAGGAGATCCAGTTGCCTGTTTTCCCACGTAAGCAGTTCCACCATAAAGTGGCTTTTTGATAGGCCAAATGTTGGGTAGGGACCAGTATACGGACATTCAGCTCTGGTTTTAGCCAGTTCGTCCACTTTTTCATTACCGTCCACTCTTTCGTGTCCAGGGACCCAAACCAAAGTTACTTGGTTGTCCCTAGTAGTTGGAGTATCGAGTAGCAGTTCTAGACTAGTTTCGACTCAAAGGCTTGAGAGGAAATATCTAGGAGCCCAGCTTGTCTGTCTGAACAAATGTAGATGCTAGAGTTCTAGTAGCCCTTCAACTTAAAAACAGATGAATTTTACTATTAAAGTTTTAGAGAGTATAACTAAAATTATAAAAAAATAAAATAAAATATGTGTGCAACAGAATATTATTCTAGCTCTCACATTTTACCAAATATTTTATAGCGACATATAATGAGCAATCTCTACTTGAAATGCACTGTAGGTACCCTACGCAGAAATTACTTGTAATGTGCTGATCAGATATGTTTTTGTGAGCCAAATAAAAATCAAAAAAATCAGGAAATAAACATTAAACTTGACTACTTTCTCCTGGATTTAAGGCACATGTAATTTATGGTCTCACAATAATAAAAACTTTTGATTGATATTTGAGCCTAGGCCAAGTCCAATCATAAAGCCAGGTTAATAAATGACAGGAGAGTCGATTGCAATATGAAAAAAAAAAAAACCTTGTATTATTTATTGACAAATTTGTTCCCTTTCGAGTTTCCTATAATATTTATGCTAGCTTAATAGGCTGGTCTGGTGTCAAAACGAATTGTGAAGGTTAAAACGGAAACAAATTAATAACAGGCAATGACCAGACGGAAAACTTAGTTAAGGTTATAATTAAGATAAAAAACAAATTAAATTAAATTAAATTTCCCATGGGTGGGGGGGGGGGGGGGGGGGGGTGGAATTGATTTTTTTTCGCGTTTTCCAATTCTTTTCTATAAATTTGAATTTTTCTTATTATTTATTATTTAAATGGCAGAATTTACTTTAATGTATTTCAAGTTGATCAATTTAACTGAAGACAGGCGGAAAACATCCCGAAACTCAAATTTTTCATGGCAATGCACCGTACCGTACTGAAGAAATGGAACGATACACGATTCAACAACGCATTGAAATTATTAAAATTCACTATAAAAATGTTGAAAATGTGGCAGAGACGGTTCGTAAAACTCGAACATTTTTGGGTCGTCGTGAAGCATCTTGTCGGACCGCAATACAGAAATTGGTAGAAAAATTCGAGCTGTCGGGACAAGTTAGTGATGTGAAGAATAAAACCCGTGATCTTCTAAGTTTGGCTGACTGTGCACTTGTTTTTACGATGACCATTACTCTAACTTAACCTAACCGAACCTAACCGAGATCTTCTCCATTCAGTTGACCTCCCATATAACTCTGCGGAATATTTGGTCACCGACGGTCGAGATTCAGATTTTAATAATTTTTGATTTACACTTGTGACGATCAATAGGGGCATGTCCGATTCTCCACTCCAGTTCAAGTTTTCATTCATCGAGAATTCGATTCCCGCATGGAAAAAATAAATAAAAAATTGAAAAATTTATAATTTATTTGTGCGCAAAGACGGTTCGTAGAACTCGAACATTTTTGGGTCGTCGTGAAGCACCTCGTCGAACCGCAATACAGAAATTGGTAGAAAAATTCGAGCTGTCGGGACAAGTTAGTGATGTGAAGAATAAAACCCGTGCACGTCGCTCAAGAACAGCCGAGAATATTGCTGCTGTAGCCGAAAGTGTTCCTCGTTGTTCTTTGGAATTAGGCATTCCACAAACGTCATTACACCGTATTTTGCATAAAGATTTGGGTCTTAAGGCTTATAAAGTTAACACAAGAACTCAAACCGGCCGATCATCAACAACGTCGAGTCTTTGCTGATTGGGTCCTTGAATGCATGAAAATGATCCGGAATTCCACCGAAAACTCATCTTGAGTGATGAGGCCCATTTCCACCTCGATGGCTTCGTCAACAATCAAAATTGTCGCACCTGGGGCTCGGAAAACCCAAGAGTTATTGTTGAAAAGCCTCTCTATCCTCAACGTGTGACTGTTTGGTGCGGTTTATGAACCCGCGGGGTCATTGGACCTTACTTTTTCGAAAATGGGGCTGGAGCAACAGTTACGGTGAATGGATTGCGCTATCGACAGATGATTAATGATTTTTTATGGCCGGAATTCGATGGTATTGATCTGGGCAACGTTTACTTTCAACAAGACGGCGCTACGTGCCATACAAGCAACGAAACCATTGATCTTTTACGGGAAAAGTTTCCGGACCGTGTTATCTCTCGAAGAGGTGATCACAATTGGCCACCCAGATCTTGTGACTTAACACCTTGCGACTTCTTCCTTTGGGGCCACGTGAAAGATAAGGTCTACGCCAACAGCCCAGCGTCGATTCAAGACCTCAAAGATGGAATTCGTGAGGCTATCGAGGACATAGGGCAGCCACTTTGCGATTTGGTTATGGAAAATTTCATGAAAAGGATAGCGTGGTCGTGGTGGTCATTTGGCTGATGTTATTTTGCATTATTAACGGCATACCTTCCTCTTTATAATGAAATAAAGATCCGATCATTTATATCAAAAAATGGCATTTTCCTTTGAATATCAAAATAACACCTCTTATTGGAAAACACTTTATTTGAATATAATAATTTGAATAAATAATTATTAAGTAGAACAATTAATTTATTGATATTTTTTATAAAAATGAAAAATTTATGAGAAGTTATGAAATTCTAATGAATTTTCCATCTTTTGCATTGTGATTGTTCTTTTTTTTCATCAATAAAATTTTAAAATTCGGAAGGATCTTCGAGATTATCGACAATTTCAACAAGACTCTTTTCTGTCAATAATCTCTTCCGAATCACTTACGTCTTCAAAAATTTCTTTATTTCTTTTTTAGCACTTTTTATGACAATTACTGCATAAATTGGTACATTTTAAGTTGTGTTTTCGGCGGCCACATCTTTGTTTACTACAACCACTTTCACAGCTGCAGCTAATATCTCTTAACAATTTTTCGGGAATTAAGTCTGAACAGCCTGGAATAAATTTGGGCACAAGTCTACCTAGATGCTCGTTTAAGCCCCATTACATTACTTTTTTGTTATCGGGCTCGTTATCCAAATAACCAAGTCAAATCTGCAATTGGTAATACACTCTAGACTCTTTCAGTTGGGGGTAGTTTTTCCAATGTGCAAGTAGATTTGTTAGTTGTCACTTGTTGATATAATGACATATCCATTTTTTCTTTTGTATATACCCGAATACCAGCTATAAGTTGAGATCCATCTTTTGCATCTTTTGGTTTGCATATTTAAAAAAAAAAATACTAGCTAGGCTTGATAAATTTTTGTTACTCAATAATAATATTTTTCCTTTTCAAGCAAGTTGTATCGCAACTCGAAAAAGAGTGAAGAAATGCTATTATATTTGTGTGTGTTTCGTGTTTGAAACAACTAGATGTATAAAATGAATCTTTTTCATTGCCTAAGCCTGGTTTGTGGAAAAAATACTGAGACCTTATGAATTTAGTTGATGCACAAGTACTGGTAAATCAATATCTTGCCCACGACGATGACAGTCTTATCATCGTGTTTTGTTAGTAAAATTTCAGTATTTATAATGAATGACTTCGGGAGCTAAAACGGAATAGGTACTACTTTAAAATAATTTATTTGCTTTGCTATTTTATGACGACAGCTGATACTTATTGATAAACAGTTTTTCTGCTATATTTTTTACATAAAATACTCAATCCCGACGTGGTGGTCTAAAAGACTCTATCCCAAATGCTTCCAAACAACTAGATGTAATACTCCCAAATGAGCCCGTACTTTCTGGTCGCGGACCATCTTAACCCCGCCCCCCGCCCTCCTCGTTTGACAACTTTAGACGGCCTTGAACCTTTTATAAGTATACCTATTTGATGTACCTATCTAATATGAATTTCCTGATTTACAATTTCTGTGTAAAGATTTCTATCACATTTGCATAACTTAAAAGATTTTTATTAATTTGTTATTCATTTAAAGGTTTCAGGATGATTTCCGCCACTTTCTTTAATTATTTATATAAATAATAAAAAAAAGTGAAAATCATAATACAAAATTGAAAAATTCGAGCTCCGAAAAGTAATGTCTTTTGATTTTTCTGTTTTAAGCGGTTTCTTCAAAAATAAACCATCAACGTATATAGACCATTTCAAAGTAGACATTTCAAAGGTTAAAATGAGCCCGGATAGAATCTTTAAATCGAAAAAAACAACAATAAAGTTTTCCGTGGAAAATTTTGGTTTTTTTCTTTCCGAAAATTGTAAATATATCGGAAAGTACATGTTTCCCAGATTCACACAAAAAAAATTGTGCTTATTCAATGCAAGAAAATGTATAATTACACAAAATTTCATGGAATTTGAATTAGTTTTACGAGAGAAAAAAATAAAAAACTGAAAAATCGATTTTCCGCCATTTTGTCGAAAAATTGGAGGTTATGTTGAAAAATGTCTTATATAAAAGTTTTAGATATTTTTATTATCTATAATTTTTGCGAAGAACATTTTCCGCTAGGAAGTCACATTTCACCGAAAATCGCACAAAAAACACTTTCGACTCCGTAACCCCCCCCCCCCCCGCGCAATTCATTTTATCACATGTTTAATTTTTGTTTTTTCTCTTAATTATAACCTTAACTAAATTTCCTGGTTGGTCCTTGCCTGTTATTAATTGTTTCTTTTCAAAAAAGTATTGGCACCAGTCTATAAGTAATAAATTCAAATAAAAATAAAAGAAATAAAATATGAAAATAAAAAAAACAAAATGAACACGAAAACTTCAAATTAAAAAAATTATAGATAAAGATAATAATTGAAGGCGATAACAAAGGATAGAGCAAAAGCACTCGGTGGATTAACCTGAAAATATACAGGGTGTCCCATACGTACCGCATTTCCTTTATACACCGGATTCCTCGCTCAATTTCGAGAAATAAATTGTATGGTAGGAGAGCCGGAAAATGCACGGTGTGTGCGGTAAAACAAACAAAAATTCTACAATCCCAGAAAATCTTACACAATATTTTCAGATATTGCTAACAAACTAGAACATCCGTGAGACGTCCTAGAAATGCTTGCGGCGAAAATATTACATTACTAAATGTATTAACTATTCCTAAGTACAACCACAGAAAATCCTGCGGAAACAGCATGGGATCTATCCGGATATTCGTCACTCCCAGGGATGTCCTAAGCTTTTAAGTGGGATCGGACGGGATTTCCCACGGACAATTTATATATTGTAACAGGATTTCTCAGTAACATACCCCGTACATATTTGTGCTGTGTGGGATAGTGAAAAATGAAATTTTTGTAGATTTGCCCGATTGGTCTCATTTTCGAACTTAAATTTATTTATTTATTTTTTCTTAGATGCCCGCGTTCAAAGTAGCAACTTGTTTGCCTTCATCTAATGTGATAGAAGTGTAGTCAGTGTATTAGATATTAGGAACTCCATATATGGTGAAATATTTTTTTCCAAAGCAATGGAAAGTTCCACCAGAAAAACAACAATGAATTTCAGAGTAATGAAGTTATTTGTATAAGTGTGAATTTTTAAAAAATTTTGCTAATCACGTATTTGCCATATTATCTATTTACGGCCTTGTGAAGCAAAATTATCTAAAAATTTTGGCGTTTATGCAAGTGGTAAACGTGCGAATAATATCTAACCCGAAAATATCGAACAATGCATATAAAAAAACAAGTAAAAAAGCTATAATTGGTCTAAGACCAATTCTTATGATACCCTGGATGAATGCCCGTATTAAATTTCGTATGGTCACCGATCTATTCAAGTTTGATTTTGAAGTTGTTTTTCCAATATATTTCTAGAACGGTTTGTCGCACAGAAAAAATGATCATAACCAATTTTATAGGATTTGGTATTCTGTACAATTTAGTACAATAAAAATGTTTGGGACTGATCGTTTTCAAAGTATACGTAAAAAACCTAAATTTTTATATGGCAACACCAAGAAGGAGTTGCCCGATTTAGTACATTTTTGACATTTTGTTTGCTAATGTCGTAAAAACGTCATGTACGAAATTTCAGCTCTTTACGTCGATGCGTTCTCAGGCAGTGTCCAAATATATAGCGGAAAACGAAATTTTTATATGGCAACCCCACGAAGGAGTTGCCCGATTTGTCTCATTTTCGAACTTAATTTTACTTTTTTTTTTTAAAGTCCGTGTACAAAATTCCAGCTCTCTAAGTATACGCTTTCTCGAGTTATCGTGCGCACAGACGGACGTACGGACGGACACGCAAAAATCGAAATAACTTTTAATATTATGAATGGGTGTCCAATTCATTTTGTTCTACCATCATTATTTCGAGGTGTTACAAACGGAATGACAAACTTAGTATACCCCTATGATTTCATCTAGGGTATAACAATCTTTTTATTAGGAAAGTGACACAATACAAAAATAAAGAAGAGATGTCTTTTCTTAATTGAGTCCACTGATACAATATTCTTGACACTCCTGCCTTTTCCATTTTGCACTACAGAAGATTCCCTTGTTAGGTTTGCAAGTTTTCGGAGCCAAAAGCTCCATGCAATAGACAGTAAATTAAGATCCGGAATAGAAGAATTTTTAGAAAAACCTTTCATTTTTACGATTCAAATCCAATTATTAAATACAAGAGAAAAACCAACTGCCTCGTTCGGGTTTTGAAGCCGGGACCTGCCGCTTTCCAGGCAACTGCTCTTATCTCCGAGCTAACTAGATAGATGTCTTTGCCTCTTCCATTTATTAATTTGTCTAGCCCTATTAAACCACATTTGCTTCCAGCTGACATTAACCAGTAACGATGGAAGCCAACAAATAAATTTGTAATGTTTTAAGATCCATTGAATTCTTCGGTTTGTTTCTTATTCAGCTGGTTTTAGAGAGATATATAGGTAGATTTACATAAATTGAGCATTTAGTTAATAATACTGTATTTGGATCATTGGAATTATTTACAAGTAAGTCCGAAAGTAAAAGCTGTTTGGTAAAAAACAAATTCCTTAACAACATAACAAATTCAAGCAGGTCCTAAGTTGATGATGTGAACTTTACATGCAAAAAAATTAATTTTACCCACTATTCTTTTTTTTTTATCCGCCAGGGCAACTTGGCGGTGCTTGAGTATTTTAAATTTCCATTAAAAATAATAAACTATTCCCACAGGTACTCCTTTCTATATATATTTTATAGTGTGTAGGGGATGTACTCAGTAGACTAGAATTAATAGATCCCTTGAACGTAGGCTATACTGAAAAGCCCAATTTGCCAGTATTCATACATACCCGTATACATATGAGCTCATGCTACTCAGAATAGAAAATACGTTGATTTAATGAGATTTCTAAAAAGGCTTAAAAGGTATACATATGTTACTGGTTGACAAGGTCACCACAAAAACTAGACTATTAAGCTATTGAATTCAAGTTAAAATCATTCAATTCTTTCATAAGATCGCTATATTTGGAGACTCTGGCACGGGTGAAACAGGTTCTTGTACATAGTTGACAATTATTTAATAATATTGCTACCACCAGTCAATTAATGAGGTCATGAGGTATTAATATTGGTTCTGTTAACATTATATAACGAAGAAAAATATTAGTATGAAAATTGAATAGTACAGGATTCGACATTTTTGTAAACCATTAATTTATTTGGTATATGGGCAACTGTATTTTTGAAATTTCAAACCTATATAGTGCTTACTCAATAAACTGGAAAAACTCAGCTGTTTTCAAAATATGATTTTAAATTAAAAGTTCTTTGATATGAACAAAAATTCCTTCAAAGTACGAAGAAGATAAAAATGAAAATATGTTAAATTGAATGACCTCATACAGGATCACTGCAATTAATCTAAAAAGTTTTTTTAATCCTGGATATAATTGACAGATAAAAATTTAATGAATACGTATATATCTACTCACACCAAAATCTGTCCATACAATATCATATTTCATTAAGAACATCTACCCCCAAGTTACACATACTATAATATGAAAGTATCAAAACACCAGGAAGGTAATTTTCATTCAAAAGAACATTTTTTCTCCAACATATGGACCTTACAATAACTTTTCCTCAAGGTTTCCCACAAGTAATACCCCCGTTAAGAACATTTTATGTTAATAATTTATTTTCTTTAGTATAACTTTCCGTATCTATCAATTCCAACAGTTTAGTACCATGAAGGACTTGAGATAACATTCCGAAAATGTACGAACATAATATCCATTCGAAGTTTTTAATAAGAAAAACCTTTAACAACGTGCTGTGAAAAATCTTTCACCTAAGGGTAACTTCAATCTATTGAGGGAACAACCGGGGACAAGGATAGAGTTTGGCCCTGTCTGACCCCCATTGAGGTGTTACGCATTTGCTCTGAAGTCAAAAGAAATCCACAAAAGCTAGCCTTCGGTAAACACTTAGATGTTAGGGTGTTTGTCATTAATAATAGACGCAATCCACATTCTTTTGATTTCACTTAGGATGAAGTCGTACACCAGTGTGAGTAGATATCCATATACCTACCTACCTTCGCATTTTTGTATGAAAACCTACGAATATAAAAGCTATCAAATATTAATCAATCCCTGGATGACGGGACTTATGTGAACTGCTTTAGTTTTATAGAATTTTCCTTCCGGACAAAATACTTCCTCCTTGTACCAGTGACTAATATTCGAATAATATACTCAGAATTGTTCAAACATGACAACAACCCAAGGGAGCACAGCATATTGAATAATTAAAGCAATGGGGTTTTTTCGTAATCTTTTTTTTTTTCTTTAAAATTAAAAAAAAAAAATCTTTTCATATTGAGATTATTTAATATTCGAATTACTACAGGGAATTAAACGGTGAACTTGTTTTCATTAAATTTTCGTTAAGTATTACATTTTGCTTGAGGCTCTTAATGGGTGGCAGTATACTTTCTCTAGAATAAAAACTCAAAAACAAACAACTTCTGTATTTGTATGTAATTTGTTAGAGTGCAAAAATGAATACACAGACTTTAAGAAGAAAAAAAAATCAAATTAAAAACCATGTACTTAAGGGTGAAAGTTAGCACCTCAGTAAGATTAAAATGATATTTTTTGATATTCTATAGAAATGTGAAAAAAAAAACGTCCGACTGCCAGTGGAGAAAATTGCTACAATTTTTTTTTGCATGTTACTTTTTTTAAACGTTTAAATTCCAAACCTCATTCATATTTTATAAACCTCAGTCCTATCTTCACTGACAGTAGCACACCCAGGAATTGATTTTGGGAGAGGGGAGGGGGGGGGGGGGCTATAGGTGTTCAAATCCAAAAGGAGTTGGAAAAATAGGGCTCTAAGGTCAGTACCTGAGCCCATCTGAGCACTTACGAACTGCTTTTTTGAAGATATTCTATTTAAAGCTTCTATTTTATTTCATCGGACTGTGTAATAATGTACAGATTACATTTTATTCATAATTTGTAAATTACATTAGTAAAACTGACCGTCTGAGGAGGGACCGGTCCCTTCCGCCCCCCCCCCCCCCCCATTCGACATCATCAGTCCACCAATGTTTAATTATATCACAACATATTTGAAAAATTTTTATTAGCTTCTTATTTCCGCATTAATAATTTTTCTACAAAAAGCAAATTCAATAAGAAAATTCAACAAGCCGAAAGGACTAGAAATTGATACCAATATCTTTCGTTTTAAGAAGATTTTAGGTTAAGTATGTAAAATTCGACACATTACGTACATCGTGGAAAAATATAGGAAACAAGGCAAACCAAAAAGTGTAATACGCCTGGTCAAAGCACTTCACGATGATGCCGAATCAACAATATTTCTCAATGGAAATCAAAGCCGTCCTCTAAGATTTAAAATACCTAGATGTAAAACAAGAATCTCCATTGTCATTTGTCGCGACATTAAAGACGAGAAGGAATCAGGTAGATGTGTAACTCTCAAATATGAGCAGTCTGAGAGTCCTAAGCCCTACATCCCATAAAGGGCAAAAACTGAAAATATTCAACTTTTGTGTGAAATCAGTATTCCTATATGGAAATGAAACATGGCTTGTCAAGTAAAACGGTATGAGAAATATCCAAGTATTCCTTAAAAATACCTAAGAATTATGTGCAAGATATTCTGGCCAAGGCGAATCGTTAACACAGAACTGCTAATATCACACCAACAGGCAATAACTGTCCAGATAAGACGAAGGAAATGTAAATGTATAAGACAAACACTCAGAAAACCTATATAATGGGTTTTCCAATAAGAGGTGTTATTTTGATATTCAAAGAAAAATGCCATTTTTTGATATAAATAATCGGATCTTTATTTCATTATAAAGAGGAAAGTAAGCCGTCAATAATGGAAAATAACATCAGCCAAATGACCACCACGACCACGCCTACAGGACCATATCCTTTTCATGAAATTTTCCATAACCAAATCGCAAAGTGGCTGCCCTATGTCCTCGATAGCCTCACGAATTCCATCTTTGAGGTCTTGAATCGGCGCTGGGCTGTTGGCGTAGACCTTCTCTTTCACGTGGCCCCAAAGGAAGAAGTCGCAAGGTGTTAAGTCACAAGATCTCGGTGGCAAATTGTGATCACCTCTTCGAGAGATAACATGGTCCGGAAACTTTTCCCGTAAAAGATCAATGGTTTCGTTGCTTGTATGGCACGTAGCGCCGTCTTGTTGAATGTAAACGTTGTCCCGATCAATACCATCCAATTTCGGCCATAAAAAATCATTAATCATCTGTCGATAGCGCAATCCGTTCACCGTAACTGTTGCTCCAGCCTCATTTTCGAAAAAGTAAGGTCCAAGACCCCGCGGGACCATAAACCGCACCAAACAGTCACACGTTGAGGATAGAGAGGCTTTTCAACAATAACTCTTGGGTTTTCCGAACCCCAGATGCGACAATTTTGCTTGTTGACGAAGCCATCAAGATGAGTTTTCGATGGAATACCGGATCATTTTCATGCATTTCAATTACCCAATCAGCAAAGACTCGACTCTGAACTTTATAAGCCTAAGACCCAAATCTTTATGCAAAATACGGTGTAATGACGTTTGTGGAATGCCTAATTCCAAAGAACGACGAAGAATGGACAAACCTGGGTTTTCTTCAACACTTTCGGCTATAGCAGCAATATTCTCGGCTGGTCTTGAGCGACGTGCACGGGTTTTATTCTTCACATCACTAACTTGTCCCGAGAGCTCGAATTTTTCTACCAATTTCTGTATTGTGGTCCGACAAGGTGCTTCACGACGACCCAAAAATGTTCGAGTTTTACGAATCGTCTCTGCCACATTTTCACCATTTTTATAGTGAATTTTAATAATTTTAATGCGTTGTTGAATCGTGTATCGTTCCATTTTTATTAATGGCGTAGTTTCTACTTGTCAAATGTCAAAAAATGACAGCTCCAAAAGTGACATCTACCGAAATAGCGGGATAATTAAAATAACACCTCTTATTGGAAAACCCTGTACAAGTAAAATAAATTGTCCAGAAATTTTTTGAAAGGCCCTGAACGTGAGATGAATGGGATATGTGACGGCCCTATGCTACCATGGGGAGTGAAGAAGTATTATAAATAATAGGCAGTCTAACTAATAAGCTAGCTAATACCTTAATCGATTTGCAAAGTGAGATGATCTTCTTTCTGATATGAAAAGTGGTCAATGCAATATTTGTAACAATTATAATTATAAAAGATGTTCTAGTGCTTCTGACCGTTTGCTAAAAAGTTTAGAGCAACATTCGACTATTTTTTGGAAGTGCCCTGTATGCATCAACTTGTCACTTAGTGAATTTATGACTCGGTTCTTAACGTTATCGAACGAGTTATGGTCTTTGAAAAATTAGTTCTAAAGTGAAGAACTCAGATTCACAGTTTTTCAATTTCTCCAACTTTACAGCGATGGCTGAAAATGCGGTTATTGCGACGATCTCATATCCGAGATTTAAAAATAAATGATTTTCTTGTGTTGGTATTGAGTATCATGCAGAAGTAAGATCCCTCTTTAAAGGTCTAATTGCAAAAGATATTCATGAGATGGCTGAAACGTCACATACAACAAGGTTCCCGGTGCAATTTATGTTCTCACCATCTTTACGAATAAAGAAATATCTGCATTAGCAGTTAGCTTCATTCACGTTGTCTTTGATATATTCAATTTTAATTTATGTGTTTTCAACCAATAGCTCAAATAATCAGGAGCGGATCTAGCATTGAAATTAAAATTAAGGGGGGGGGGGGGTCTCCTGCAATTAAATGTAGCAAAAAAAATCAAATGGGACACCACTTGTTCACCGCCGTAAGTCGCATAGTTTAGCTATCGCTGTACTGAATTGAGGTAGTAGCAAGATTTCAGCATAAAGCTCTGTGGATGATATGTCATTTTTTAATATAATGTTTTTTTACAAAAAGTCATTTCTTAATCGAATAGTAGTTTAGGATTCAAACCGCAAGAGTCATTCAAACCAACCTTTTTTACACAGTGGCAAATAAAATATGGACTGCTCGATATGCTATTTCATGCGAGTACAATTTTATATGTCAAAAGTAGCTCTTACGACGGTGCCAACATTGAAAAAATCATTGGCGGGAAGTTGAAAAGTGATTTAAATAAAACGTTTCGAATTTCTGTTGAGTATCTTTGAATATATTGCTTTTGGTAAAACACTTTTTATTACTAATTAACCAAAATAATTAATTTAAAAACATTTATTTCGACGAATGTGTTTTACAGTTCTCTGTCAGTTGGTACTTGGTGCTTAGACCGAAAGAAAACGCTATATAGAAGTGAGCCCACTTTCTGCAGCATATTACTGTGGACGTAGTCAGTCTATATTATATATGTCAGTGGTTTTAAATAAGAACACTGCTAATATTTTAGAATGTTAGGAGTTAGGATTAAGTTAGGGCTCTGATCTGGTAGTAAGGGAGTCTGTTTCGTGGCTTGGAAAGTGTTTCTCAAGGGTTTTGGATCAACCAAAGTTGGGGTCCCAAACTCAAGTTCTGAAAAGGTCCTATACAAATACATCATATGCATACATACAATAATATTCATTGAAATAAATTTCGATTTATTTAAGTTTTGGAATAAAAAAATTTTTTTAAGTTGATTTATATAATTGAAAAGAATATAAAAAAAAAAAATATGTTTTTTCAAATAACTCAATTAATTAAATATTTTTCACTTGAACTTTTTAGGGGAGTCATGACCCCCAGGACCCCCCTCGTGGATCCACTACTGCAAATAATCGTGGTCATCGTTTAAATTCCTTTTAATGCACATAGATTAGTGTATCATCGGCAAATATGAATTTTTATAATATTTTAATACTTTATTTATATGATTAATGAATAACCCAAACAAAAATGGCTCCTGGGAGTGATCCTGGAGTAACTCCAAGTTGTACATCCACAAATTTCAGATAATGTGTCCTCAAGTTATGTTTCTATTTATTGTAAAATTGGGTAGATCTGTCACTATTGTCATCTATTGTGTATCTACATACTTTCAAAACTGACTGTGTTCAAAATTTCATCAAATCTATTTTTTAATAATTTAGATAGGTAATACATCCGTGCTCATCTATATTACTACAATTTATCGTATTTCTATGTTAATTGCTCCGTGGCCAAATATGTGCGAGCTGTTTTTTAAACCTTGTTCATTAATAGTACTTTTTGCCAATGAAGTGATTGCGTCTGATGAAGGAAATTTATTTTGAAGACTCCAGTGATTATTACATAATTATCCTGCTAGCTTGAAAGTCACCTTTTATTTTCTCGGCACTTTGTTGTGTTTTCGGTTTTAGCACAAAAGTTGTAGTTTTCTTCACCATACATATATGCAAATGCTTCATTCTTATTTAAACCACCCCCAATTCTTTTCTTAATTACTGTAATAATCTTTGTATCTTTCACCGCAAAATTTTTATCACATAGTAAAAAATTTGCAGAATTTTTTCCACAAAACTTAGGTATTTTTCTCAAGAATGTAGGGAATATTCCCTAAGATGAATGTGCAATTTTGAGTTTTGAAGTGGTTTTTCGCATATATTTCGACTGTTCGTAGGACAAAAAAAATGGTTATAACAAATTTTCTAGGATTTCATTTCTGAAGAAGTTTTTGGTATAATAAAAATATCTAGGACTGATTGTTTTCACATTACATGTAAAAAACCAAAAATTTGATATGCCAACACCATGAAAAGGTTGCTCGATTTCGGTCATTTTTGAAATTTCTTTTATTATTGCTATGAAAATACCATGAACCAAATTTCAGCTTTCTACATCAACGCGTTCTCAGGCAGTATCTAAATGTATCGTGAAAAACGAAATTCTTGTATGGCGACCTAATGAATTAAATACTCGATTTGTCCTATTTTCGAACTTAAAAGTACTTTTTTTTTAAAGCCCGTGTGCAAAATTTCAGCACTCTAAGTGAACGCGTTCTCGAGTTATCGTGCGCACGGACAGACGAACGGACAGACAGACAAACTTAATATACCCTATAGGTTTCATCTAGGGTATAAAAAACAGCAATAATCACTAGAGCGATCAAGCAATACGTCTCTACAACTGTAGACTATAAAATCGTATTATTATACTGTTAATTAGGTTCCATCCAATCAATAATCTACTGCAGAGCAAGAATCGTTAGAAGTCTGAAAGGATATGCACTTACAATTATATTTTGAGTTAGAGACATATGTATGACCGCGGATATTATCTGTGCCTTCGAATACTATACAGATAAATTACGATGTATCAATTGTTGAAAATTGTCTTGCCGATTCTCAGTGTTCATCAAGTGTAATCAACTACTTCTGTAATCAGATAATAATAATGATTACATCAATCATGATTAACCATCAACCATTAATAATGATTACAATGAGTAATCATTTGAAAACGTAATCCTAATTATGATTATAATTAACAACATTATGACAATGCCATCAACACTTTTCTACCAGATTTTTGATTGGAAAATAAAAATCGATCTACATCGCTAGCCATAACATTAAAAGCCTTCAATTATTCAGTTGTGTTTCATAATTTTCGAGCTTCTCATAAAAAAATCACATGCTAGAAAAGACATACAAATTCTTGTAGTGCACTGATTTAACGTGGTATACAATTCCAGCTCCAGAAGAGATATCATTCAAATGATGGATAACATGAGTAGGTATACAAATCGGCCTTAATCACACCGACTTGTAATACGCCATCTAATTATCAGAAGGATTTTATGTTAACAGAAAAAGATACCCACCTGGATTTGAATATCACCAAATTAATGGACTGGGAAACGCAAATCTCACTTGTTGATACAGAAGCATTATTGGAAAATTATCTAATTTCAGAGAAGCAGACATTAACTGCCAATACAACCGTTTTATAAGCGAATTCTCTTGAGAATTGATATAGTAAGGCAAACATGGAGGGACTCCATTAGCTGGATGCTTAACACATTGTAGGTAATTTTCGGAACACTACCAAACAATTGATAATTTTGCAAAATGACAAAATGCCAATCAAATACAAGTTAATGAAAACGCCAACATCTGCAGAGTATAGTATAAGAGAAGGTATGACTTTTTCAGCCCCTAAAAAAGGTCAAGGTTAAGTTCAAAGCCGCTGAAAATAAGAGATAACAGCCGAAGTCCTGTAAGAAACAAAAACTGTTTAAAATGGCTCAATCTGTTTTCCTATTGATACAATTCAATGGTTTTCATCCTACGTTTTGATAGAAAAAGTACAGCTGTAACCGTTTTCAAATCGGCTCCACTTTTCAAGTATTTTAATATACAATACAAAAATGTTGTATTGAAAGACCCTGGCCAATGCCACGTCCTTAAACGGTGGGCACATAGATCTATAGTGATAACTTACTTACGAGGACGAAATCTAACATAAAAAAGTAAATAGTAAATAGCATATAACACTTAACGTGATTGAGCAGGTACTTATTTAGGTAGGAACAACATACCTGAAGCCAGACTAGGCATAAATAATATATATACCATATATATAACAAATATAAAATCTTTTTTTTTAATTTTTATAACAGAGGAAAACAAAAGTTGCCAGCTGTCAACCGGGTTAATCCTGACTTAACAAACAAAAACGAAATAAACATAAAATACAAAATGGAGTAAATATAACAGTTAAAGAATAAAGGAACTCATTTACACATCAAAACATCAAATACAAATAAACCTTAAACCTAATACCTAAAAGGCTCAGTCAAGTATCGCTGAATCTTTGCGTGACCAGGTGAATTCTGAATAATTCAAAGTAGTACAACAGATCACCACTGAGAAGATCATAAAGCAAAAATGTAATCACAAGCTAGATCTAGGGGTGGAGGAAAAACTAAGTGTACTAATGTAACACGGACACACCCAAATATGCTAGAACCGCCTCTCTGAATGACCCAATGGAGGCAGGCAACTTCTCTAATTTCCCTGGAAAGAGAGTTCTAGATGGTCACACCATGAGAAAGGACCATTATTCTACCCAACCGGGTCCGTTCTCTCTGAAATATCATCCTCGATATATCCCTAGTGCTCCAATTGAACTTTTCGCCTATGTAAGAAGGCAGCAGACCAAGACTAGCAAGAAAAATAAAACAGAGGTCTCCAAACTCAAGAAACTTAAATAACGTGAGCCGTCTATTCAGGTGGACGAGACAATTTCGTGATTTCCAGGGCAGGAATGGGATAGGCAGATACATCTGCATATAGAAAATGTGGTAGAATCAATGCTCGTATCAGTCTAGCTTAAGTTGCCTCAGGGAGATAGACCGATACAGCATTCAGCATCCGAAGACCAAAATATACTCGCGAACAGATACGATTAATATGAGGCCCCAAGTTAACCTCTGGTCCATCAAAGGTCAAAAATTCTTAACTGAATCAGAGAAAAATAAAATGGTTTGACCCCGAAGAGTTACGGAAGGGAGAGCCGCTGCGGAAACAGCATCGTGCCCACTCTTATAGATTATTGCTTGAGTTTTCCCAGTACATAGACCAAGTTCACTAACAGTACACCAGTTGGAAAGGCCAGAGAGAATCGCATTGATGTGAGATATCAGAAAAGATAATCGCTCCGTGGGGCTCCAGTATAGATCTGTATCTCGTTAACATAGAGATAGGAATGAGCACCCTACAGCTCCAGAGTGATATCATTAATAAAAATGGACAACAGAAGCGGAGACGAGACAGCTCCCTGGGGAACTCCACGAAAAACCGCCCTAGAGGAAGACATTAACCTAATACACAACACGGTCTGAGATCTTTCATTCAAATGGGAGGAAATTAACTTTTATGCGGAAAATAAGAAGCCAAATTGACTTCGAAGCTTGTCAACCTGAAGTGTATGTTGGACTGACTCGAATGCTTCTCTAAAGTCAAGGAGAATTTAAATAATAATTTTCCCTGAGATACACATCGGAAGATAATAGGAGACCACTGATGTAAGAGCATTATACAGGTGGAGCGCCCATGTCTGAAGCCAGATTGAAATTTTGATAAGGAGTTATTTATGCTAATGTGTTCCGGATCGGGGTAATTAGGCCAAGCTTCCAGCAAATAGGGAATTAATGAACACTTGAGGAAATTGCTGAACAGCTGAGTAATAACCGTTATTACATAAGGTCGGACTATTTTAAGAAATTTAATAAGAACACCATCATGCCCCGCGGCATTAGACCTGATACCTGAGACAGCAAAATGAACTTCTCCCTCACAAACATTTCGAAAGGCAAAGTCATCCCCGTTAGACTGAGTCCCAAAACCAAGACCAACATTATTAGAGTGTCCATGTTCTGGCCCATAAGTGCCAGCAGCCGATGCAGAGTGTATGAAATCACTAAACTCCATCGGATCAACACCCGTACTCGTTCCAGTCTTGGATTCAATGTCCATGCTCTTAACCATTTTTCAGTTAATTGGATCAGCAAAATTATTCAGTGTAAGCTCTCCTGTTTTAACCCTAATGAGGGACCTGCCGCATTACGAAGTCCTTTGAAATCTCTGTACGTCTCAGCAGTTTTTATTCTTTTCCAGACTCCATATTACGCATTTGATAACTGAGTCCTAGATCCGGTAGTGACAGAATTTTGGTCGTAAACAGTCGGGATCGAACCGATTTGAGTGGAACATGCATGATGAAGAGAGTGTGAATAGTCTCGGTAAACAGCTGTGCTGACACCTCCGGATCAGGAGAATTAAGCATTGACGTTCAGTCAATCCGCAGTATATAAGCTTCAAGAACCTCAGACTGAATCGCTGCAAAATTCCTGAACGTGTATCAGTGGGACGGTTAAGTACAAGGACGATCAAAAGAAGCAAACAAAGCCTCATTGTCATAAACCACGGGTGCCTGTCCAGATCGGATAACGCGATCATAAGATCCAAAACAGTCGCAGAAATCGGGCCATGACGAGTTAGGAAATTATTAAGCACCAGCAGGCCACGTTCAGAAATTAAATCTCGAACAGATACACCAATACCCACATAACCACTGATATCAGCATTGAAGTCCTCACTGTTGAAAATCCTCGAGAAATGACTGGCTAATGTATCCAAATAGGAATTGAAGAGCGCCAAACTGAAGTCAGAAAAGGTTGAATCACAACGGTACACAGACATAGGAATAATCGGATCGCTATTAACCGTACCATCCCAGCCCATAGCAGGCAGAACTTTCCAGCTGTCATTGAGTGCATGGAAAATGATCTTGGAATGGAAGAAATTGTTGACATAAACTGCAAGTCCACCGCCTCTTCGAGAAATGCGGTCAGACCTATGAAAACGGTACCCTATAGTTTCAAGCATTTTGCTAGTGTGGTGTGGCTTAGTCCAAGTTTCACAAACAAGCATAGCACTAGTATTGCTGTGCGAAGCAATATATCCCATATCCTCGAGATGTTTCATTGAAAAGCGGACATTGAGCGATATTATATTAAATTTATCATTGGGGAGAAGATTCGAAAAGAGCTCCCAATTCGGGAGACAATGATGACTGTGTTGCATACTTGATCACAGAGGCCTTAATAAATCAGATACAATAATGACCATCCTCCTTGGCTGCAATCGAACTGCTTATTGTATGCTGATGATGCTAAAATATTTAGAGTGTTTGGCAGTATTGATAAATTGCTACTTATTCCAAAATTATGCCATTCGACTGGATAACTGAAGTAAAATTAAATTTTTATAAATGTAAACTGATAACATTCTTAACCCTTAAGTACTGTCTTGTAAATTAGTAACGTTGCCGCTGTCATTCGTCTCACAGACGTAGTACAATATTAATAAGAAAACATAGTTGAATCACCACAAAATCTTAAAACTTCAATTAAATATATTATTTTAAGATAATCTATACACTGCCAAAAAAAACTCCGCTTAAGGTTTTAGTTTTTTAAGTGTTATTTATTTAAAAACAAAAATCAGTCCATTCGAAACAGCATTTTTTTTTTTAATTCTTAACAAAAATATAAACGTAAATATATTCTTTTCTTTAAAAACGTAAACTAAACATACTGTGACAAAATTCAAAAGAAAAAAGAGGTCATGAATTTCATCAGAAAAAAAATGACACATGCTCAATATGAGCTATTATTTTATGCATTCTTTGCATACTGGCCCAGAATGCTGCAAGCAAACAGCTTCTTTACACACCAGGCAAATATATGCTGTACTCCGTCGTTCTTTTGATGAACATAGGTGACATGTTTTTTGTTTTTTTTGCTTTCGATGTTCCAGATTCCAACTCAGGAGCTATGTCATCAGTTATTTCTAGAATACGCCGAATGCACATCTTCATTTCTTTACCTAATTGTAAAGTAGTTGTTAATCGCCTCTTCATGTGTGGCTGAACTAGTTCTCTCGCTAACATTTTAACGAAATCTGCCCGCTGAATTGCGAAGTCATGATATAGGATATATGAATTTGCGCTGGATATATCTAAGATCCTAAAAAATAACGATACTGGCCATCTTCGAGTTCTTCGCCCACAGGTATACTTAGAACATTTTTCGTCTAAAGCATCTACTCCTCCTTTGGTCGCGTTGTAGAAGGAAATAATTTGCGGTAGGTCATTTGTCCTATCGACGGATTTTGAATGATGCATTGATGATATCAACACAACTACTTTTGACGGTTTTGGGACGTATGATAATAAAGTTGTCTTCTTCGTGAAGCCATATAAACATGATGAAATTTTTCTGTCTTTCATTGGTAAAAATGTTCGAGGAATTTCAGTTTTGTTCTTACGCATAGTTCCAACATAAGTTAAATGATATTTGTCTAACTCATTAACAAGCTCTAGTGAGGAAAACCAATTATCCGCAGTAATATTCCTATTTGATCCAAATATTGGTTTGCACAATCGCAGGACAGATTGCGTAGGTTTGCCGAGCTTCCTGTGTTCGGTCGAAAGTCCAACGCCATCTGAATCTTTTCCATGGTATATGTAGGCATTATAGAGGTAATGACTTGTAGCATCACAAAGGCACAATACCTTTAATCCATATTTGGCCGGCTTGTTAGGCATGTACATTCTAAATTTACATCGCCCTAGAAAAGAAACTAACATCTCGTCGATACAGGCAGTTGTCCCAATTTTATAATATTTTTGACAATTACTAATAAATATTTCAAATATTTCTGATATAGCTGCCAATCGATCCCCGAGCTGTCGTTCGCTTCTCGTTGACCTATCATCAAAGCGTAAGCAGCGAATCTCTCTCTAGACATGACAGCCCGGAAAATATCTCGTCCAGTTCCATCTGTTGCAAATAACAAACGTAGATCCTCGTTATTCGACTTGAAAATACCGGTGTAAAGAAGTAGACCAAAAAAAGCTTTTAATTCAATTTCGAATTTCCCAAATTTTCTTATTTGTCCACTTCAGAATAATGTTCAAAATATTTTCATCAAGAAGTCGAAAAAATACTATGGATGGAGTTAAGTTGAGCCCCATACTTGCAACAGGAGCAGGAAAAATTACGTTCCGAAAAGGAGTGCGCACATTCCTAGAAGGCTCGAAAGCTGACCATTTCGTTCTATTCTTACCTCTATAATATCTTGGCGCAGTATTATCTTCTATATTTTCATCTGATAAACAAGACTGCTCTTCACGACAGTGGAGCTCTTCCAATTCAGACAGCTCAGAATCCGACTCATGCTCGCTCATTATATATTCCTGGTCATCATCACCCGAAAAATCACTATCAGAATCTATTTCGTCCATCCAACTGTTAACAGCATCAGCGTAATCTTGATGCCCAGCATTTAAGATAGTTGAAGAAGAGGTTCCTGGCTGATTAGCTGCCATTTTCTAATTCTAAACCCAGTTGAAACCTAATAAAAGATTAAAAAAAAAAGTTACTTAAGTACTGTCGTGCGTCTCACAGACGAATTTACCTTTATTGCTCAAAAGCTACTATGACTACACTCATGCGCGAAGAAACGCTGACTGAACGTAGCAGAACTAGAAGGTACTGAAAATTTGAAATTAGTGGGGGCAGTGGAAACAATAGGTCTGTTCGCGTACTAGCTTGAAAGTACAAACTTGAAAAAGTTTTTGCAAGTTTTTACTCGAAGGCGTTCGCGTACTCGAAAATTGAGAGAGATATTGTTTACGTCACTTTTCCCCTCCGAGCAATTTATTACTTGATTTAGCTCGAGAAAAATCGTCGAGTAAAAACTTCGAAAGTGTCAGTTTTGACAGATCGTCGCCGGTTTTCAGTTATTTTTAAAGTTTGCAGTTATTTTTCAAGTTTTTAGTTTTAAAAAAAAAGAAAAAGGCTGTTACTCCTCCTCCAGTAGAAGTAGAATGTTCTCTAAGAACATTTCAACGTATTCAAAGTGATAAATTAAATTTGTTTATTATACTATTACCTAGGAAAATTTCACGTCGTTATGACAGATCCGGAATATTTGCAATTTTTACAAGTTTTTACTCGAAGCCGTTCGCGTACTTTGTGAGTGTTACTCTCGATATCTCTCTTTATCATACATTTTGACGTTTTTCATGTTTTTACTTGAAAAAGTACGCGAACAGACCTAATATGAGAACGGGGGAAAGTTTCACGTTCGTCTGTGAGACGAATGACAGTACTTAAGGGTTAAAGGAAAATTTGTACTATCGTATTCCAAAACATTTTCTCGTGCATATGAATTTAATGTCATAGGAGATCCTACAAGATCACCTAAATCGTACTGATATTATCACACTTAATCTTCTCCATGCATGTATAGATAAAGAGAAGCCTTTATCATTTTCGAATGGAAAAATATTTACTTCTCCCCATTCTACCAAATGGGAATTTAACGTAATATCTTTTATACAACTGCTCGAGAAAAATTTCTGAATAATTTCTTTTTCTGTTTGTTTTATTTACAAGTATTTAGACAATTGAGATAAAATTCATAAATTTGAAAATTGTTATCCATAAAATGACTCATTAGAGATCCACAACTTCCTCCACATTTGTTCAAGAATTTATGATACTCTCCCACGAGCTTGTTAAAATCTGACGCTCACTTTTATATGTGAAAGTATACACAATGCCGTAATTTATTTGTAATATTCTTCAGAAAGAAACTTTTTCCGATACTTAAAATTTTTGATAGGGACTAACTTTGACATATAAAAAAACTTTTGAAAAATAAACTTCTATAATTGGCCAGGTATAAGTAATCCTCCAAGGTGAAAAGTTTTTGCTATACCTTTAGCGATTCGAGAAAATTCTAATGATGTGAAATTAAACTTTTTGGAAAAAAGTTTCACAACTTTTCGAATGTAGAGCTCGGTTACATTTTTTGTGTTGATATTATAGGTTAGATGTATATTGTTTTGTAATGTAGCGGTAATTGAACACTACAGCTATATTACTGCATTTTAGGTAGGTTAGTGTAGCGGTATGTTAAAATGACAAGATATGTGAGCTTGTGTTTACTGTTGCTTTATTAACCAAAAATTACTTATTTTACGTTAGTCTGAATTCTGTTGTAATTTTTTCACTTTAAACGTACTTAATTAATTTAATTAATTATCTGGAGGCATGTATTCTTGAGGTGTCGTAACGTGACACGTGCTCAATTTTATACCTCAGATTTTCACTAATTCACTTTTATTACAATTAATTTCACTGTTTCTTACTTACTATAATTTATGTGTAGCTTAATATTAACTAATCTACGTTGTTTTTTCACATGAAGCATTAATTATGCGTGGCTTGCATGAAGTCAATGCTATGTGAAAAAACTAAATTAAATTGTCCACCACCAAATGTTTTAAGAATATATATCACAAATACTTATCCTAAAACGTTCACCACCAAATTCAAGTCACACCAACTTATTAATTTGATATTAAAATCTTGATAGCATGTGAATGCTGTACCTTGCTAGGCACGTTTATTTATGCTATAAGATTGTATTGAGAATTAATTTTTGCACTTTTGGATTTCTGAAAAACACTGGATCTATGCTAAGTTGCATGTATGATCGCTGTCAAACTAATGAGAGTTTACTTAGGGAGCACCTCCTTTTTATAATGTCCGAGCCGCCATTTTCGGACAAGTTCCACATGAAAAAATGCAAATTTCATGTATTTTTTGCACATTATAAATCCATGCTGTAATGTCAAAATATTCCAAATTATGTGAATTAATTTATTTTTAATTATCCATAATTTTTCCTAATTTATTTATTGAAATATTTCAATTTTTCTAAAACTTATCAATATGGCCGCTCCCTATCATACTATGTTAATTTCCGGTGTGGAACATAAATTCTCTCACGAATTTTCTTCTGTCTCGTTTCCACATCGTTCTCTTTCCCACTCATTATGGGAATTAGAATTACCTTTTTTTCTAAATATTTCCTTACCTGGGCATTTTCGCGTTTTTTAATTATTGCCAACAGGTAGAGCGCGGCCAACTTCATTAAAGTGATTATTTACTTCGTCGCGGTGACAGTTCGTTTCGCGGTGTTTAAGTCATGAAGTGCCGTGTTTTGTGTGGTGTATTGCTAATCAACAACTGGATTAATTATTAAGGTAAGTTTATAAAAATATTCTTTAAATATTAATTAATGATTTTCCTGTGCATAATTTGCAAAAATCATGCAAATTATGCGCAAATTTTGTGATGAAAAAGTGATTAATGAAGTGTCAACAATGGTTACAATTGTTGATTTTTCATTAATAATAGTGTGTGTAGCTTTTGCGAGTTTATGTTATTCGCATATTTAAACGTAATTGCGTGTTTCGCAATAGTTTATTATGCCAGTAACATGAATTTCGCTGAAAAATAGCAATGTTTATGTTTTCATGTAGTGTTGTTGTTGTACTGCCAAGAAATTTGTTTCTTGGCAGTATGCATATATGTATTTAAATTTTTTTATTGTACTGTTTAATAGTTAATTCATTTGATTCTATTGAACTAATATATATCTTTTTTTCTCATTTCAGATACTTTTCTTTGAAGATACAGGAGGCTAGTGCTGACTGGATGCAGGATCTTGGAATTCTAGTCTAGGGAAGTAGTAAATATTTTAGTTATTGTTCTAATTATTTTATTTCTTTCCAGCTGTGTTCAACATACTCCCCCCCGTTGAACAGTTTGTTCAACCAAAGCTTCTTTTATTTTGCGTATACCTCTCTTGTGGTAATGATGGAATATTAATTCTCCGTCCTTAGTGACCTTTAATTTGACTTGGTATTTGTCGGGTAGATTAATGAATTTTTCGCGGTTCCTCCGCTGCTGTATTGCCCGAACATTAATACGCTGCAAGACATATCGCGGCAGATATATGTCTACGCCTTCTCGCGTTCGAAATTTTTGAAAGCTATTGTTCCTCCTCATTTCGAACTCATTAATGGTTGTGGTCAGCAGAAGTCTGGATAACTGAGATATCCGACTGCCATTAACCACCACTGTCTGCTCCGGGTGTGGATCCGTAAAGGGAGTCGGGCCTACAAACGGTAAGTTTGTAGCCGTAGTTGAGTTCTTAGCTGCTGCGCTCGTGGATGGCTCTCCTCTGGTTCTGGAAACTTCTTCTGTAGCTCCTCCAACTTCTTCTCGACCTCCTGGAGCCAATTCGTGGGCCAACTCCGGCCTGGGTCTGCCAAAGACATCACATCCCGGGTCACGCAACATCCTCCGCTCCGGGCTTCCTGGTGGGCTAAAGTAAATGTCTTCCAGAATGTAGAGTGTATCATCCTGTTCGTAGGTGAATGACATCTGAAATGGCAACCAGTTAGTATGGCGTAACGTGAATAGAACACAACCCTCAGCCAACAGTAGTACACAAAAGGACAGACACATGACGACACTAAGAACAGGTAGTTAATCTATAGCTAATGGTAGCGGACTAATTTTTGCAATTGGTCGTAGAAAACTACCGTTTCGCGTTTTGACCTTGACTACCCGAACCAGATCATCTGTCCCTGGATGCACTTGTTCGATTATGCCCATTAACCAACTTGTGGGTGGCATCTGATCGTGTTTTACAAGTACCACGTCCCCTACTTGAATATTTGGTTGTCTTGTATACCATTTGGGTCGATTTTGCAATTGGTTCAAGTAATCCCTTGACCATTTATCCCAAAATTGTTTATATAATAGTTGTATGTACTTCCACCGTTTGGAAGGTAGTATTGCTTCATGTGTATAGTCTGGCTCTGGAATGGCATTAAGTGCTTGGCCTATTAAAAAATGTCCGGGTGTGAGGATAAGTAAATCCTCTGGATCATTTCTCACGTAGCATAGCGGTCTAGAATTTAGACATGCCTCAACCTGAGCCAGGACTGTAGAGTATTCTTCGAATGTGCATCTGGAGTGTTGTAATGTTCGGCGTAAATGGTACTTTATTGCCTTTACTCCAGCTTCCCATATCCCTCCAAAGTGTGGAGAGGCTGGAGGATTGAAATGCCAATTGATTTGCTTGGAGGCAAGATATTGTGCTGCTACTGGAGTTGCACCTTTAATTGCTGCTTGCAAATCCTTATCTAAAATCGCTTTTCCTCCAATGAAGTTGGTGCCACAATCTGAGTATATGTCACTACACAATCCTCTTCGTGCTACAAATCGTTTTAATGCAGCGAGGAATGCTTCAGATGTGAGATCTGATACCAACTCCAGATGTACCGCCTTTGTGGCCATACAAATGAAGATGCAAAAGTATGCTTTCAACAATTTTGCATTTCGTAGGTTTGATGCTTTTATTATTACAGGTCCTGCATAATCAATTCCTACGTTAAGGAACGGTCTCGTTATATTCACTCGAGACGTTGGTAGATTTCCCATTAATTGGGTTCTTGTTGTAGTGCGATGTTTAAAACAGATAATGCACTTATGTATTCGACTAGTAATTCGGCGTCGAGCATCCAAGATCCAAAATCTATCTCGACTAGTGCTGAGAACTAGTGATGGACCGCCATGCAGAGTATCCACATGCAGTTTGTCAATTAGTATTAGTGTAACGTGATGATCACGTGGTAAGATGATTGGGTGCTTCCTATTATATGGCAATGTTGCATTCAGAAGTCTACCACCTAATCGTATTAGACCGTTGTTGTCCAGAAATGGATTGAGCTTGATTAATTTGCTATGTTGTGACAATGGTTTCTTGCCCAACATATTCTTATACTCTTCTGCGAACGCAGTTTGTTGTACGAGTTTTAATATTGTTACTTCAGCATTATTCCATTCCTGCACAGTGAAAGCTTGAACGAGTTTCGATTGCGGATGCCGACAATTGTGTATGAAACGTTGAATGTTTGCTACAATTCGCACAAGGCGAGTATACGACGAATATCGTAAAAGAAGATTGTTTTCTAATTTCGCTAAAAAACTTACTGTAGGAAGTTCTTTAGCTTCTAAATTTGTTTGTTCCGAAATGTCCTTAAATTTCGGCCAGTTGTCCTGTTCTTCAGCTAACCATGATGGTCCATGCCACCATAAATGATTACTGGTTAAATCTGCTGCAGGAATACCTCTGGAGGCTAAATCTGCCGGATTGTGTTTTGTGGATATGTGACGCCACTGTTCGAAGCGTACAACGTCTTGTATTTCGACGACGCGGTTTGCTACGTAGATTTTCCATCGTGCTGGATGTTCCTTGATCCATTGCAAGACAATTGTTGAGTCTGTCCAGGCGAAGATTGGCACATGATGTAGGCGCATATCTTCAAGTGTAGCCTGAAGCAGTCGTGCAAGTAATAGAGCTCCATTAAGCTCTAATCTAGGAATTGTTGTTGGCTTAATAGGAGCTACCCTAGTTTTTGCAGTAAGCAAATTGGTATGAATTAAGCCGTTCTGATCGTCTACCCGTAAATAAACGGCAGCTGCAAAAGCCTTTGTAGACGCATCACAAAATCCATGTAATTGGATGCTTGCCTCAGATGAATAGTTGATCCATCTAGGGATTTGTATGTTTTCTATGCATTTTAAGTTACGTTTAAACTTATTCCATTGTTGTTCTATTATCTCCGATACCTTGTTGTCCCATGCACATCCTGTGATCCATAGTGCTTGCATGAGCACCTTGGCTGTGATTACCACTGGTGCCAGCCAGCCTAAAGGATCGTACAGTGATGCGATGTCAGACAGAATGGTTCGTTTAGTTACCTTGGCATGAACTGTCCATGGTTTGGTTATAATGGAAAAACTATCCAGTTTAGGATGCCAGCGAATTCCTAGTGTTTTTACAGATTCCTGGTCTGTGATCGTTAGTGTTTCTGTGAATTCACATTGCTCTGCAGGAAGATGGCTTAACAGCTCTGAACTGTTGCTTGTCCATTTCCTGAGATTGAATCCTCCAGATTTCATCATACCTATTAGCTGATTTAATAAGCATTTGGCGTCATTAAGATTGTCAGCTCCAGTCAGGAGATCATCCACATAAAAATCTGTGGTTGTAACCGTAGAGGCTAAAGGCCATCTTTGCTGTTCATCATTTGCTAACTGTTGTAGCGTCTGAATAGCTAAGTATGGCGCTGATGCCGTTCCAAATGTCACCGTGTTCAGCTGAAAATTCTGAATCTCCTTAGTTTTAGGATGTCTCCAAATGATTCGCTGAAATGTTCGGTGATCGGGATGCATGGTGATCATGCGATACATCTTTTCAATGTCTGCGTTCATAGCAATTTTATATTTGCGCCAGTTGAGCAACGTGGCGAACAGCTTAGGTTGCAGAACTGGGCCCTTTAGTAGATACTCATTAAGAGATTTGCCATTCGACGTCTTCGCTGAGGCATCGAATACTACTCTCACCTTTGTTGTCGTGCTTTCCTTCACAACGGCATGATGAGGTATATAATAATGGGGCTGATTGATATTGGGCGGAGGTATTTCCTCCATATGACCCAACAAGAGATATTCGTCCAAACATCTCTCATATTCAACTTTCAAGTCTGGATTTCTGGCTAATTGTCGTTGAATTCCTTGAAAGCGTTTGATTGCTTGCATTCTCGATTGCCCCAGAGTAGGGTTCTCGTCGTTTACAAAAGGTAACTTAACTTGATAAGTTCCATTATGCAGACGCTGGTGATTGAGTTGATAACTCTGTAGACATTCTTTGTCTTCTTTTTTAAGAATGGGGTTTGTGGGAAATTCTTCTGTTTCCCAGAACTTCTTGAGTTGAAGAGCCACATCATCAGTTGTGATTGTAAATGATGACGTTTTGTGCTCTGCATCATCTATGCTAGACCCAAGCAAAATCCAACCAAATATTGTGTTGACTGCTGTAGGAGTCGTATTTGTTCCTTGCCGTATACCGGTTCGCAATATTTGAGCATAAACTCTTGCTCCTAATAATGCATCTATCCTTCCCGGTTTCCAGAATGTGGGATCTGCGAGTTGCAGTTTCTTTAGCTTCGCGCATTCCTTTTTAGACACTATTCTAGAAGGCAGAGGATCTGTAATGTTCTTAAGTATTAGAAAGTTTTCTTCTAATACTTCTGTAGATCTCGTTGTTCGAGGCCGAAGAGAGAGTATTGTTTGGTGCCTTGAGATGGCTGTATGGCTAGTGTTTAAGCCTGTGATGGAGACTGCAGTTGGGCTTTGTACTGCTCCTAATTTCCTGCAAGCTTCCTCCGTGATGAATGATGATTGCGAGCCACTATCTATCAGACATCGTAGAATATAAGGTTTTCCGCTTTTTGTCTGTGCTACTACTAATGCAGTTGCTAGTAGAGCATTGTGACTTTCTCGGGTTACGAAGTTATGACTAGTGTTTAAGCCATCAGTATTGTTGACTGCTTGTAACCGGGAAAAGCTTTCCTGTGAGGAGCTAGATTGATTAGCTTGACTTGAGCTCAATCTAACTTTGTCATGTGCTGACTTATGCTCATTATGAACAGCTGAGGACTTGGGTTTTTCCTTATTGTGTTCTTCATGAAGGGTGCTATGATGTCTCTTATTGCATTTCAGACATCTAAATTTGCTAGTGCAATTATTTAAGTGGTGAATTCCTAGGCAATTCGAGCACCGACCTGATGCCTTCAATATCTGATATTTGGATGGTATGTCCATCGCTAGATACTTCGGACACTTTTGGAGGTAATGCCTGGCATTGCATGCTGCGCATTTAAATTCATTTGTAACGTGATATGACTTTGTCACATCTGGTGTGGTGTTTGGTTTGTGATGTGGTGTGGACTTAACTAGACTATCTGCTAACGATTCTAAAATTCTTAAACGTGTATTTAAGAACTGCTTAAATGACTTAAATGTTGGGAGTTCTTGTGTGCCTCCCTGCTCTTCTTCCCACATTTTGAGGGTAATGAAAGGTAATTTTTGTACTAACAGATGTATTAGAAGTACATCCCATGATGTCGTATCAACTTCTAAACTTTGCAATTGTTGGATACATTCGTCTGTTGTATCAATTATTGACTTGAGTCCTTTAGCAGACTCTGCCTTTAGTTTGGCTTGGTTTACCAAAACCTTTAATTGATGATTAACTAAAATTCTCTTGTTCTCATATCTAGCCTTTAACTTGTTCCATGCTGGCATGTAATCTTCATTTGTTACTGGGGTGTGCCGTAACAATTTCTCAGCATCACCCACTAAACAAGATTTCAGATGATGCAGCTTTTGAACTGGTGTTAGCTTTGTATTGTCATGAACAAGAGAGATGAATAGATCATGAAATGATCGCCATAAATCGTAGTTGCCGTTATACTTGGGCAACTGAATGCGCGGAAGGAATGATTCCTGTTGAACAACAGTTGTAGAATGAATAGGTACTTGTCCCGAGCTTGATGCTTCAGAAGTTGGGACGAATTTCCGCAATCCTTCTACTAATTCTCCCATATATTCGGAATATTTTAACTCTGTTGAGCTATGATTATCTTGGGCTAAATACTCATGTTGCTTTTCATCAGAACTTTCTAATAAAGCCTGATTTATTGCCATATCTGTATCGCTATATATTTCCCATAGTTTCTTCAAATCTGTAATTTTAGTTTCATAAAAGCCTTGTGTTCGTTTAACAAGGTTCGTTTTCTTTCCATTTTCGATTAACTTTTCAATTCTTGCACGCAATATGCTTTCCGTAAGGATTAGTTTATCTACTGAATCCATGTTGATTGATATTTTACGATTAGTTAATTAACCGTGTGGGTTAAATGATGAAGATAATTGAAAACAAAAACAATTTAATGCCACGTGGGATAAATGTAAATTTAGTCGAAGAACGTAAATTGATACCGTGTATGACAAATTGACGTGAAAAAATATTTATCTAAATTTTCGTTACTAATTTTAGTTAATTTAATTATTCAGCTATTTATTAAAAGTTACTGACATACAAGTTCAGCAATTAACTATGTAACACGATTTACTGACATGTAAGTTCAATAATTATAATAGAAATTTCGACAATATTCGAGCTGCCTCGTCTGGGCACCCTGAAGTTTTACGTCTAAGCACGTTTATAAATTAATTTTTGTGTTTTTTAATAAGAACTGCCACGTCTAAGCACAGTTATTATTTTGAAAACTTCTTAAAAACTGCCACGTTTCAGCACAATAACAGTAAGAATTGCTTGACTAATTTAATCGTAAATGAATTATTGTCAATCGCAACAGTAAACAGGCACACATTCCTGGATGGAACCACCAAAAAATGTTTTGTAATGTAGCGGTAATTGAACACTACAGCTATATTACTGCATTTTAGGTAGGTTAGTGTAGCGGTATGTTAAAATGACAAGATATGTGAGCTTGTGTTTACTGTTGCTTTATTAACCAAAAATTACTTATTTTACGTTAGTCTGAATTCTGTTGTAATTTTTTCACTTTAAACGTACTTAATTAATTTAATTAATTATCTGGAGGCATGTATTCTTGAGGTGTCGTAACGTGACACGTGCTCAATTTTATACCTCAGATTTTCACTAATTCACTTTTATTACAATTAATTTCACTGTTTCTTACTTACTATAATTTATGTGTAGCTTAATATTAACTAATCTACGTTGTTTTTTCACATGAAGCATTAATTATGCGTGGCTTGCATGAAGTCAATGCTATGTGAAAAAACTAAATTAAATTGTCCACCACCAAATGTTTTAAGAATATATATCACAAATACTTATCCTAAAACGTTCACCACCAAATTCAAGTCACACCAACTTATTAATTTGATATTAAAATCTTGATAGCATGTGAATGCTGTACCTTGCTAGGCACGTTTATTTATGCTATAAGATTGTATTGAGAATTAATTTTTGCACTTTTGGATTTCTGAAAAACACTGGATCTATGCTAAGTTGCATGTATGATCGCTGTCAAACTAATGAGAGTTTACTTAGGGAGCACCTCCTTTTTATAATGTCCGAGCCGCCATTTTCGGACAAGTTCCACATGAAAAGATGCAAATTTCATGTATTTTTTGCACATTATAAATCCATGCTGTAATGTCAAAATATTCCAAATTATGTGAATTAATTTATTTTTAATTATCCATAATTTTTCCTTATTTATTTATTGAAATATTTCAATTTTTCTAAAACTTATCAATATGGCCGCTCCCTATCATACTATGTTAATTTCCGGTGTGGAACATAAATTCTCTCACGAATTTTCTTCTGTCTCGTTTCCACATCGTTCTCTTTCCCACTCATTATGGGAATTAGAATTACCTTTTTTTCTAAATATTTCCTTACCTGGGCATTTTCGCGTTTTTTAATTATTGCCAACAGGTAGAGCGCGGCCAACTTCATTAAAGTGATTATTTACTTCGTCGCGGTGACAGTTCGTTTCGCGGTGTTTAAGTCATGAAGTGCCGTGTTTTGTGTGGTGTATTGCTAATCAACAACTGGATTAATTATTAAGGTAAGTTTATAAAAATATTCTTTAAATATTAATTAATGATTTTCCTGTGCATAATTTGCAAAAATCATGCAAATTATGCGCAAATTTTGTGATGAAAAAGTGATTAATGAAGTGTCAACAATGGTTACAATTGTTGATTTTTCATTAATAATAGTGTGTGTAGCTTTTGCGAGTTTATGTTATTCGCATATTTAAACGTAATTGCGTGTTTCGCAATAGTTTATTATGCCAGTAACATGAATTTCGCTGAAAAATAGCAATGTTTATGTTTTCATGTAGTGTTGTTGTTGTACTGCCAAGAAATTTGTTTCTTGGCAGTATGCATATATGTATTTAAATTTTTTTATTGTACTGTTTAATAGTTAATTCATTTGATTCTATTGAACTAATATATATCTTTTTTTCTCATTTCAGATACTTTTCTTTGAAGATACAGGAGGCTAGTGCTGACTGGATGCAGGATCTTGGAATTCTAGTCTAGGGAAGTAGTAAATATTTTAGTTATTGTTCTAATTATTTTATTTCTTTCCAGCTGTGTTCAACATATATAATATATATAGGACTACATACCTAAATATATAGAGGTGAATTAATCGACCTGGTAATAACAAATATCAAATTTAAAAGTTGAAGGAAGATAAAGTTATTTGGTCGGATCTCTTCATGGTCATAGTTAGTACCTACTTTTATTTTATTGTAAAATCACAACTGGACAGTTATTTCATTTATTTATCGTTGTAAAAAGAAGCTACTAACAAACAATCCATGAACATTAAAAGGACCAAGACTTTTTAGAAATAAAATTAATGAAAAATTAAAACTGTGATCCCCTATAATCTGGTGCCAACTACACATTCTTAAAAAAGTGCATAGTTATTAAAAGAAATTCCATGAGTGGAAATTATTTGAATGGATTTAAGCTTCTCATTTCAATCTGATGTATGCAAAAGCACACAGTAATATGCCGAGAGTATGCATATTTTATTATAGACAGCTAGTGAAATGAGGCACAGGTTTTCATAATTTTGTAAAATAACGTAAAAGATGTGGTGGTTGGTTGATAAACAAAAGTCACAGAGTATGTTTTTCAGGGAAGGTAAACATATGCAGAAGCGTCAACCCAAAAGAAAATCTATGACAACACTCCGAGCATGAAGTCTTTTCCTAATAAGCGACAGATGGCAGTCTCATCATTAGAATAGCTACTGCGGGCTAATCACCTAGTGTTCGGTCTACCACCGAACTACAAATCCCTCGATGCATCCCGTCCTATGATTTCCTAAAATTAAATAAAAACCCCGCAGAGAATCAAATTCAATGAATCAATTTAAACACTTATCTAATTATTAAGCTGCTTCGGTGCTATTTTTTCCTCCTACAAAATCACAAGATTATAAGCTAAAAATAACCAAGTATTATTAGAAACTAATCAAAATCAAAGGAATAATACAAAACTTACCAAAAAGTACACATACCTCCGTATATTCACAATTTACTTGTCATCAAATTAACATTATGTGAAACAGACGATTTCGCCGCAGAAATTGGTACAGACGTTTCTATGGCACTACCATAAGGAATACATCACATGATCGACTTCGGCAGCAATAAAAAGGCGGCAAGCCTTAGTGAAATTACCCCCCCCCCCCCCCGTCCAATTCTACGTCTTAACTAAAACAATAAATAGCAAAAAATCGAGCGCCCCTGATAAAATTTCAAATTCAATCATCACAAAGCTACCTCCCATAGCACTCGATTTCCTCGCAACCATTTTTAACAATTGCATAAATAATTGTTACTTCCCAGAAAAGGGAAAATCTCACGAATTTTCCCCATCCCGAAAAATTCTTCGTCTAAAGACATCAAGCAATTTAGACCAATCTCCCTCATCTCAAATTTGGGAAAGCTTTTGAAAAAGTTATTCAGTAACAAATAACAATTACCTGTAAAGAAAAGCACATCCACGAAGATTCGCAGTTCTGCTTCAAGCCTAAACATTCTACATTCCACCCTTTACTAAAATTCCATACGGATGCTACAAGAGTTCTAAACCGAAACGAATGCACGGTCGGACGCTTTTTCGACATTGAAAAAGCTTTCGATTCAGTTTGGACGGCAGGGCTAATATTCAAATTAAATCTATTCGGTTTTCCTCCACACCTAAACAGACTTATCCACAGTTTCCTAAATTCTATGAAATTCTATGTGGAACTCGATGACCACAAATCTCCGCTCAAAACAATCACAGCAGGAGTCCCACAGGATTCCGTATTGGGTCCAATACTCTTCAATCTCTACACCTCAGACCAACCCCAAAATGAAAACGGCACAACGAAGCTCCTCTTCGCCGATGATTCCCTCAAATACGCCCAATCTCGTCGACCGATCTTGGCAGTTAATAAAGTCAACCTACATCTCAGAAAGCTCGACTCTTATCACAAAAATGGGGTATCAAAATTAACATCCAAAAGCCCGAACTTATCTGTATTCCGAAACCTAGCACCGGGCGAAACCGCCAAGTCGCTAAATCCAAAAGAATTACGGCCGTCTACAATGGGGGAATAATAAAGCCCACATAAACAGCGAAATATCTAGGAGTAAATTTCCATAAACTCCTACTATTCAATAAACACGCTAAAGCAACCATTAGCAAAGCCAATTTCGCGTACAGCCTTATAAACCCTATAATCAATGTCAGGGACGTACTCACAACCCAGAAAAAAACTACTCATGTACAAGCAACTAATAAGGCCTGTCATCACTAATTGCTTTCCCATATGGCACATAATTTCCCCCACTTATATGGACTGCCATAGCAAGCTCGAAAGAAAGATCCTTAGAGCTTGCACAGGACTCCATAGAAGAGCCAACAGAAAATACTATCGCAACTAAGTATTGTATGAGGCAGCCAATATAACTCCTATCAAAAAGTATCTGTTCGGTCAAACCAAAAACAAGTCGAGAACATCCCTATCTATTCAAACCCACTCATAAACAACTTACCGGATCTTCTAATACCGGCAAATTTCAAATACATCTACCTTCACGAAGGTAGAATAAGTTTCTACGACACTAAAAGAGATTACTACAGGGAGTAATGCCAAATAAACCACTCAAGAGCCCGGGAAAATCTCTGATAAAATCGGCCAGTATAGGAACCTTCCAGTCCTACACTTCCTAAAGATCCTAAAACGTATCCAAACCCTACTCCCTCCCACTCTCTTCCAAATGTAATAACAAACTCTTGCGGGAAATTTATCAACTACAGCTGATGTGGCGCAGCAGCTGTAAGAAAAAGAATAAACAACAACACGAGAGGTGATTAAAAACAAAACCAAGCATCAAAAATAAAAAAAGAAAAAACATCTAATCGAACTGAGGGTCAAAGATAAACCTCAATGCCCTAAACAAGACAATCAAAAGGATGTGAAAAATCATCAAAGAAGGAACACAATGAAGAAATTGGAAAGCGCAAAAGCACTTGACTTGACTTGAAATTACCCATTACCAAATCAGAGTTGATCTGATCAAGAACTAAGCTTTGGAGTCTGTTCGGAGGAAAATCCCAATCCAAATCAAAAGTTAATTCTGAATTCCAATATAAAAGTTGATTTTAAATCCATAACTTGAGGATGACTTAATCATACAAACAGAAGTAATTTTGGCTACACAAATATTTGAGGTTAACTCAATCCTTATACAAAAGTTGATTCCGGACCATTAAAATTGAGGTTGACCCAAATTATTACCTACAGCAGTTGATCCTAAATAATATACAAATTGAGGTTGACTCAAAGTATTTCGACTAGGAGTTAATCATAAGTATTGCACAAATTGAGGTTAACTTAAGCAATTTTACATAGGAGTCAATCTGAAATAATTCAGAATCTAGACAAACTTTATCCAAAGGTTAGTCCAAATCTGTTACCAAGGATTAACTCTACGACAATAAATACAGAAGTTAATTCTGACAAAATTGTAAGTTTTCCAATCCCAGTCGTAGCAGCATTCCAATTTGCTGCAGACTTAAAAGAACACGACAAAACGTCACAAGTACTACAATAGGCACTCCCACACGAAGCAGCATTCCAATTCGCTGCACTTATAGAAGCGCACACGACAAAACGTCACAAATGCCATTAGTGCAGTCCCATATGCAGCAGCATTCCAATTTGCTGCACCGAAAGGTACGCATACGACAAACGTCATAAGTGCTGCATCTATTTCCACACGGAACAGAACATAAAAAAAACTGAATGCCAGTAGCAGGACAGATTTGTTATACCTTCTCCAACTCACACATAGCAGCAATACAAGTTGCCAGTAATGCACCCAGGATTTGGTTTTGGGGCGCGGGACCATAGGTGTCCCAAGTCCTAACAAGTCAGAAAAATAGGGCTTTAAAGCCGCGTCCTGCACCCATCTGAGCACTTAAGGACTGATATTGTAGATTAAAATGTTTTATTTTATTTTATCGGACTTTGTAATAATATACAGACCACATTTTATACGTAATTTGTAAATGATGTTCAGAAAACTGATAATTCTGGAGGGTGACCGGTCCCGTTTGTCCACCCTATCGGTGCGCCCCTGCAAGTTCCTATGCCTGTCAAATACAAATTTCATGTGAACAACTCGACTGCCCTCACGTAGCAGTAGACGCCACTTCGGCCAATATATAATAATACTTGAGAGTAGACTAAATCTTCTCTCACAAATCATCCTCCTTCTGCCAATTCACTCACGCATACTTTTCTTCTTCACTTCAGGCGTAAAATACAAGGGAAAGGGCGCGTTGCAGTCCACAACTTTGGAACTACGTTCAACATATTGATTTTTTTTTATGAAGTTTAAAGCGAATTTTTATTCTGAATTATTTTGTTAAGTTTTATTGAATTTTAAAATAGTATTAAATCTGAATTAGTGAATTACTATGATATTAGATGTAGGAACTGAATTATCACGAGAAATAAATAAAATTTTATATTTTTGAACTGACCCTCCTCACGTACACTAGTACACAGAATTTTCAACTTTTTATAAAAAGGGCATAAAATAGTATAACTGAACCTTATTCTACGGCTGAAGTGGGACAAATGTACACAGCACCTGTTACTCTGACACATTCAAATCTTAGTGGTTAAATCACGGAAAACAAAATACATGAGAATCAACAACATCATAATAGCGACAGTATCAGAATTCAATTAAAACAAGAATTGCTTTCGAAAGATCAGATTGAAAACCCTCCACCGTACGAGGAGTACCACATTCAGAATATTCGACTATTATGAAAAAGCAATTTTGAAGGCGAAATAAGGCTTGTCAGAAAAAAAAATAGCTCTAAAAAATTCTTAATTCTGAACATTGGTCAATCATACACTAAGCAGTCATAGTGATCCAGATAAAATGAAGGAAATCGAAATGGATAGTCTGAGACATAATTTGGAAGCCATATACAAACAATTAATTATTATTAGGTATTAGAATGGAGTCCAGAAGAGAAAAGGAATGCAGAAAGAGAGAATGACTATTAATAAAGAATTGTATGATAGTGGACAATTTTTTGAAGAAGTCAACATGATGATGCAAGGCCTAAACCCTTTCCTCGAGAAATGATGATGCTAACCTGTTATAATCTAGATAAAGTATAGAAAATCTAACTGAACAACAATTTATACATATAATTACAAAACCTGTAGAGGCAACCACTGGACAATATAATTGATGTGGAGATCAGAGAATTACATGTTCAAGGATTAGTTGTAGCGATTCAAAGAATGGACCAAGCCTATTGACAGACATTAGACTAAATGATCCTGCCAATATGAGCGAAGAAATTAAAATGGGCAGGATCTGGAAATCGTCTGCTGTAGGCATGTAGTAAATAATTTCAATTTAATTAAATTAATTATCTTTTAATAATACTGTGGAACTATAAGAAAAGCCCAGTCAATTGTACTTTGGCCTACAATTCTATGAAAGCCTTACAAATACATATTACATTAAAATAAATTACTAATTAATAAACTAAAGTAAATATTGAAGAGAGGCTGGCTCTTGATGCAGCGCTGATATCGTTTATTGCACCGGCTAATTATACTGCCGGAAATAGGAATTTCAAAATCAATTCAAATGTCAATTCCTCCTATAATATTTCTTACCCTTCTTAACTACCCTATAATTGTGTGACAGTAAGGACTGACAGTATACGCCGTTGAATATTTTCAGAAATTTAATTAGAATCCTTTCAAAATTTATGTAATAATTTCGTCTTCATCGAAATATACTAAAAGTCCTAAATACGTTTTTCGACTGAGAAAATCAAAGAGCTTTTAACAGATTAAATAATTATCGGAATAAAGGACAGATTTTCTTAGAAACATCTTTTGCAGGTATTTACGTTCATATAAATTTCCTTAATTAGTTTATCACGCAAAAACACTCTCTGTTGTTGTTTCTTTGGACAGTATTTCGAATTAAAGGAGAGTTCACCTACTGTGAATTAGACGATATACATATATGTATGTACCTAATTTACACTGTATACCTGTACCTAGCCAAATATAGTTAGTTTTGACTGAACAAAGAAAAGTTAAGACATGTTTTGATCGATGTTGTTAACAAGCTGCTTATTGGTAGCCCAACCAATCAGCTTTCAAAGTACTTAAGTATTTGCAAGTTTCTTGTTTTACCATTACCAACCCCCACCCCCTCATGTTGGGATAAGTTGATGAAGTTCCTATAATTTCTTGTCAAAACTCTTGGTCTATCCTTGCTTGGATGAACTCTCACCGCGCCGCCCACAAGACCTATTACAAGTTTACTTTTCCAAAGAGTACATGAGCAATCCAAGATTTATTTTTCCTGCAAACAACTTTTCAACCCCTCCAGCATGGCTCCGATGTTGAGGATAAACAAGAACTCAATTAGCCTTAGTACGACTGGATTCTTCATAATTAGTATTTTCGTTGGCTTGAATTGTGGTCTGTGATAATTGTGAGACACTCATTAGTTGCCAAGGTCATAGATTTAGCGAAAATAATGAATTGAAATATGTTTTTTTTTTAATTAACACGAGTCTGCAGCTTTATTAGGTATAACCTGAGTATGAAATGCTGCACAAATACACCACAAAGATTGACAGTTTAAATTAAGCGGGTGGTAATTTTCCATTACCCCAAGTTGACAGTTCGATGTAGTTTTTTTTTTTTTTTTGCCTTCAAATTAGATGTCGATGTCTAAATAAATTGGTGAATTTAATTTAGGATTTAAGGTGGATGAGCAGAAGAAAATTAACAGCTGTTACATAAATTGATGAATTATGTGGCATTTTTGATTTATGAGTAGATCACGTTTAACACATCTGTAACGTGAATTTATACAAAAATTCAAGGTATATTTTTATTACCTGAGTTCGCTATTAGTCAGCCGAGACACTAGGGGAAATCATGATAGCTTGGAATCGCTTATTGTTATTGTATAGGGAAAACGCAGTTCCAATACCATTATGGATTACATACATATTGACCCTTAACCTTTCAGTAGGTACCGACGACCCGTAGTCTTACAAACCACGCCGTTCTTATGTTATCGGTTTTTATGATGAAGACGATACGCTACCATCTCACGCGCCCGTCTACCCTCGAGTTAGACCTCAGCGAATTATACAGAAGCGTGGTTGTGTCGGCACGGCAAGTATTGTTGAGATAAGTTATAGCGATTTATAAATCGTGCGTGGCCTGTAAGATCACGCATCGGTACCTATGAAATTATTTTATGTGCAAGGACTGTTCATAAATTTTCGTAAGAAAAATATGTTATATTCTTTTTTTTTGGGCTATATATTATTTTTGTTTAGGGTAAGTCCGGGTAAGATGGCCACCATGGGAAATTATTGAATATATTTACAGACCGCGAAAAACAAAAGAATTCAAACCTGAATTAAAAATTGTATAAACTGGTCAACAGTCCCGTAATGTCAGGGTGAGATTGCCAGTACATATTTTGACACTGCGGGAGAGATGGTCATGGATTTTTTTTTAGAATACATTTTTTAATTATATATTATGGGCAAATGGCTGAAAAAAACTACGCAAATTCCTTCTGTTTATATTTAAATTTCTATTTCAACATAACAAGGACTTTTATTCTGTTAGAAAAAAAAATTAAAATTAAGTATAGTATGTATAACATTCAAAAAGGAACTACTTATTCATATTAGGAAAATTCGTGCACTGCTCGTGTAGCCAACGCAATCACTTAAAGCAACGTATCCAATCCTCTTTTCGTTTCACCGCAAAATAACTTGCCAGACAACCACCAACACATTCATTCTCATCAAAATCGTTTTCTTTGTCATCGCTTTTCAGAACTACGTCAATTTCCGACTCCAAGCTCGAACTGACCTTCCTTGCTTTCTTGCATGATTTTTTTTTGTAGCTTTTCCTTTTGAGCTTGCTTTTCGGTTAAAAATTGGCTTTTTTTTTTGAGGGTCCTTTCTCGCAATTCGTTAATGTTCTCGGATGATGTTAAAACAATTCCAAGATTCTTTGAATTTCTTTTAATTGGTTCAGGGAGTGTAGGAATCGGAGACATCTTTTGTAGGAGATTTCCTGGATTGACATCTGCCTTAGAAGTACTTGGGTGTATTGACACTTCCCCACAACCAACATTATTTATGAATTTTACCAGTAATGAAGGGACATTCGATCTTTGAACTACCATAGCACTCGTAGAAGATTGAGGCTCGAAAAAAACCTGGTTATTTGGTGTTGAAGTTTGTGAGCTTCCCACAATTGCATCCAAAACTAAAGGCGCATGATTGGAAATCTCATCATGGTTAAACGGGAAAATTCCAGTTACTTTAAATCCTGATATAGCATTAGATACCTTGCATGATTTTCCCCAAATTTTTGATGAGCATTTGACCGAATTGAAGTTGGATTAATTTTCTTCCAGCGTTAGCACGTACCCACTGTTGACAAGTACTATAGAAATATGACTTCAAAGATTTGAACACTACTCTATCGAATAGATGTAGGTAGTGAGTCGTGTGGCTAGGAAGACACAGCAAGACAACATCATTATCCCGAGTCATTTCATGTAGTTCCACATACCTAGAGTGCGATGCATGCCCATGCAAGGTCAATAGCACATTACACGCAGGCTTTCTAAGAATAAAATGATCTCTTAGCCAAAGGATCCGGGTAGTATACCATCTTGGTCTTCTTCCTTTTTATATTTCCCCTTGAAAATGCAAGCTGGTGGGAGAAATGTGCCTTCTGCATTTCAACAGCTAATGCACGATATTGTTTCTCATTTTTCTGAGCACGTAGTCATGGATACATTATTGGAACCTTTTTATTATTCAGTTGTAGGCCAGTCTGATCGGTATTATAAATACAGCCTAGTTTGTTCACCAAATAATTTTCTTCATGAGTTTTCTGAAGAAGTTGGAAATAGTTTTCCACTTCTACTCTATTCATTACATGACTTCGTGCAATAGAAACACCTTCTGCTTTTCTGAGGGATAAATCCGGATGTCGGCGTAGACATGAGTTAAACTAGTCATATCCCGCTCTCTCCTTTTCTTTATTGAATCTGTTCGGTATTTTGAGCTGTTCTGCGAAAAAAATACTACTCGTAGGAAATGCGGAGCTTTACATTCTCTTCAAATGATTTGCAAGAGTTAATTCGTTTTGTTATCCTAAAGCATACACTTAGGACCCATACGCGTTACAAACGGAATGAAAAACTTGGTTTACCCTATAGATTTCATCTAGGGTATAAAAAAGCACTTCGGTTCTTAAAGGTTGAACAAACTATTAGGTCTGTGCAGAAACTGAAACTTATTGATCTACTGACTTTTAGTACAATAGGATTGTATTGTTTTATACCCCCAAGAAGAGGACTCGAAGAACCCGCGGGACGAAACGGTTCAAAATAAAAATTAACATAATATGCTCTAAACTAAACCACTCTTTTATTTTGTAAATCACCATATTTCAGAGATTTTCCTAAAAAATTCCCATAAAAATCGTTCATAAACACTTAATATATAGGTTGGCATAACAATAATTCATAATCACTATTCTATAAGCTCCTGCTCACAGACATACACGTCGCTTTCTCAATCCATAGTACAAAGGTTAACAAGTTTGGCATTTTTAAAACTATTAGCGACATGGTGAATTGCTTCTTTTGACTAGGCATTAATTTTTGATACACCATCAGTAAGCAATTTCGACATTAACATTTCCAGTAAATTAAGCTGGGAAAATCACATCTTCTCTGTTGCCAAACAAGCAACAAAACGTCGTAATAATAGCATCGAGGAAATTGTATAAATAGTTGTTAAAAAGCAAACAAAGCCATGCATAATGCACCGTTGGAGAGCTCTTTTTTAGCTGAAAAGAAATTTGTATTTCACCTAGCTCCGAATCCCTATCCGTCAGAGTTACATATTATACATGCAAATTTTAGCAATAGCCAAATAAATTTGCTACCCAGAAACCGGTCTTGAGTTCACTCCTCCTCAATCTGGCGGGTTCATCTGATTTCTTAATCAATACTGCTACTGCATCATAAACTTATATAAAGCAAAGATAACAGTACACGTTCAAATCATCTTGTTTAACTGGAGCGCCATACACAGCCGGAAAGGTTCGAATTCCATCCAAAATAATTGAGAGTAACATCACTCTGTTTGAAAATTTGTGCAGCAGCATGTAAGTCTTGGCGTTTTGCTAAAAGTTTGAGAGCTGCAGTAGACCTTTTATGAAAAGAGCAGATGTTGTGTCACATACAAAGTGAAGGTATGTGGAAGTAGAAGAAGATCCCAGATTTCTTCGTGATCGTTCAAACTTCCAGAAGAGTTAAAATCACTTCATCAACAATTGGAGTGCGAGCAACCGAAATTACCAAGAGATGAGATGTACATCTTCCCCAACAATAACCGTTCTATTTGTTCGTGAACAGTCCAAAGCTGTTTCAATTATTATTAAAACGTCAGAGGATACCGCACAGAAACCTCGATTTCGATCATTACATGCAATTAAATATCAATGCAAAATTTATATTAAAGTTTCAATGTTATATTACGAGTAAAGTATTAGTGTTATCAATAAACTTTATTCCACCTTTTGTACAGAGAGTTTCCCGCTCTTTCTTTTTCATACAGGACAGGAACGAAGATATACGAAGAAAACCGAAAAATTATAATATTTTTTCCCCGTTTTTGGGCTTCCACAAGTTATGCGGACGACCGGATTCCGGAGACTTTTCACACTTTTTTTTGGAGAGCTGAAAGGTAAAGGTGTACCAATTTTTTAGGTTATTTCCGAAGATGAATCCCTTTTTCACCTAATGTTCCTGGACTAAACATATTTTCTAGCTCTACCTGTAACGATCGACTTTATCGGGACTTTAAGTTCCGTCATGCATGCACACATTCTTAACTCCAACTAATTTGAAGTTGTGTTGTAGATTTGTAATTTTCATTTCCTTAGAAGGGTTTTTCTTAAGGGGTAACACCACCGTAAATTTTTCAGAAAAAAAGTTTTTTTTTATTGGCTTAAAAGATGCGTTGGACTCTCTAGAATATGAGGCATAAAGCTTTATACCTGAAAGGAATTTTCTTCATTGAAATTTCAGGCTCCTCCCCGAGCCTGTCGGTCTGTTTCGAAATGACTACCTGCGTCAAATAAACCGTACTGGGGAGGTGCTTTCTAACCTTACTGACACTAATACAGTAACATATGTCATTAGGAAGGGTTTATGTTCAGTTAAAATTATTTCCAAGCATAGCATGTTAGTTTAGCGTCAGTACATGTAAACCGTCGAATTTTTCATGTCAATAACTCTTTTGAAAACTTTAAACGTGTTCTTCTCGAAACATTATTTTTCAAAACGGCACGTATCAACAATTTTTATTCTCTTCATTTGAATTTTTAACAATATCTTTAAAATAACATTTTGAAGTGAAATACGTACGGAATTTTTGATACGTCCTCTAAGACATTATTTATTAACAAATGATTACTGCTTTTAGTGTCGAAAATTGAACGATTTCATTTAAATACTCGCCAACCATACAAAAATGAATATTTTCAAAATCCCTTACGTACTTCACTAGCTATGAGTATGTAGACATTTTTTACTTTTTTCTCCAAATTCAAAATTGCACCATCTACACTGCGTGCCGCAGAGTGCTTTAAATCCGACAAGCCTTGCGAGAATGGCTCTGGTGTCACCATTTACTAATATTTTTCTTAAATAATTTTTTCTTGTATACTTAGATATATGCTTAATAAGTTTCATGAATATCATTATTCTATTATCTTTATTTACATAAAAAAAAATGTCTAAAAAACGCTATTTTTAAGGCTATTACAGTGGTTTAACCCCATAAGGAAACGTTATTTCTATGATTACAGAATGAAATAAATGGAAACAAATACAAATTTCTGCAGAACTGAGGAGTGCTTTAATCATTTAGAGAATGTAGCCATTTTTCATTTGCTAAATGCTTGCTTTGAGGACAACAGGGTTACCTTTTCATGCCACATTTCAGCTGTTGAGCAGTTACAAAGGCACAATTTTGATTGTGATTGCTTATCAGTCGCGAACGGCTGCAAAATTGATAAACTAGGCGCACTTTTAGCTTTGGGCGTTGCTTTAACATGAACGATTCGGTGTGATTATTCCAAATTGACTCAAATGACCGAATCTTTTACATGAGTCACTTATCCTAAAAGACTCGTATGTTCTGAGTCACCAAAATAATCGATTTTGCCCATCACTATTTCCAATGCATGCTCAAGCCAGTGTGCGCGCATATTTGCGCTGACAGAAATAATCTCATCACTTTTGACATGTTTTGACATGCGTATCTGCATTGAGAGCTATTCCGTACCGAAAGGGAATAAAAATTTCGCGTTTTTTACCTTGTTTTAGGTTAAGGTTTTTAACGGAGACGGTAAGAACATAGGTGTAATATGTTAAATTAAAGAGAAAAATCCATACTTTCCAGTTCTTGTAAATAAAAGTTATGTTAATAAGCTCTTTTTTGAAAAAAAAAACGCACAAAATAATCACGAAGGTAAGAAATCCGAAGTTCTTATTTTAAAGTGGTCCGGTGACAAGAAGAGTATGGGGATAGTTAAGCAATTCTTGGAAAGGTCATGAGGATTTGCATACAATGCGACTATATACAGGGTAGGTCTCAAGAGACTGGTATTTCGTGAAAAACTCGGATATTTTCTTAATCACCCTGTAGTTTCAAAATGGTTGATACTACAGCCCCCCCCCTCCCCACCAATTTCTTGTTTTTCTACGTAAGTACTATCACCTTTCTTCCTTAAGACCTCACAGCAGGAAATACCCTCTATAGTCAACCGATTTCTTCCTTATAGTTCCCCAGACTGAAACTTGAATAGTTCATTACTCGCATTAAAATCTTCCGAGAAGTCAGTCGCCTTGCGACTTTGCAGATGTGGATTTACTTGCTCCAACACAGAAAGAATGCATTTCGTTTATAATTTTACTCCTTTGGAAGAATAATTTTTTTATATCACGAATTAAAGAATGAATCTACCGGGGTAAATTTTTCAGAATAAGGTTTTCTGGCCAAATTAGGACATATCAACCATTTTTGTTTTTCACTTTTCTCCAAAGACACATCATACAAAAACATATTTTATTTGTCGGCATATTCAGCACTTAATCAATCCCATGTCAGTCAGGCTGTCGGATTTCGTATGCACATTTAATGCAGCATCTTCTTTTCTACATAGATTTCCGAATTAAAGCTGAAATGCCATATTAACTCACGGTTATTTGTCTCGTGTAATCGCAAATATCCCTAATTTTACTCGCAAATCGCATGCTTAAAACAGTTTTGAAGTTTAAATATTGGTGAGGAACTGATATCATGTTTAGCCCTATCCAACATCCCTTTTTAAATTCCCATTCTCCCTTTAATTTAGTGTTGTAACTTGTAATGAATTATCAATGCAGAAAGGGAATATAACACTTGCTGATGGAAGAATCTCTAAAGCCACAGGGTATGTTGAAAATGTCAGGAATACTATCATAAAGTGGTTAAGGACAACAATCGCTTCGGAAATTCAGGTTGACGTTTAAACAGTGACATGTCTCAGCCAAATTTAATTTAACAGCGTCAAATGTGCTTTTAAAGTTTCAGAGGGGAGACGTACTCTGTATGCCTGCTGATATTTGCATCAATTGCGTGTATTGAACAATGTTAGACTTCTAAAGGGATTGTAACAATTCCAGTTTGGATACGAGGGTACCATGGTATAGAGTGTGGATGAAGTAATTTCGGGTGAATGTATTTGGTTTTCATATCAATAGGGATGTGTGAGGTTAATGTGCGATAATATAAAATGGGTTAGGGATGTTTTCAAACGATTTAAGTAGATCCTTTCCGACTTTTGTGTTTAACGGGAACAGATAGAAAGAAAATCGATTCGAGCCAAGCACATCTTGAACAAAGTATATGTAGAAATGAATTCAAAAATTCTTATTACATATTTGTTCTATAATTTATTCATTACGGGTTGAATTGCTTAAGTAAGTATATTGTTTAAAAAGTAAACTTGAATTAAGCAATGCTCCTTAAAAAACTCATTTTGGTGAAGATTGATGATAATTTTAAGTGTAAAATTGATACATGCATTATACTTCTACATCGCTTAGTTCTCATTTGATTTTTGTGGAAAATAGTAACTTATCGCTGGTAGTAAATAGACATTCCGACACAATTCATCTACATTTTAACTATTACTGTAAACGTACAGTTTAGTGTTTGTCATTCTAAATTACTTAATAAGCTTCCTGACATTCAATTTCTTGTCCTCAGCTATTTCTTTAATCGGTTGTTATCTATTTGATAAACATCAACAAGTCAAGATTACCTCTCTTTTTCCTCCAGTATGTGGAATTACTCAAGGGTCGGGGTTAGGTCCATTGCTCTTTAGTCTTTAGGTAAATCTCATGCAAGGGATAATTCAGGATGCTCAAGTTCACCTATATACTATATATCCTCATGAAGTCCAGCTATATTTTAGTTAACCCATTGGTCTTATGGACGATTGCATTAGCCGAATTAATGAAGATCTCTTATGCATCTCACAATTGTCAATTAATAACAGACTCTCGTTAAATCCTAGATAATTACAGTCTTATAGCACTATATAAAAACTTGTCAAACCTAGGTGGTCTTCCAACAATACAATACTTTTAATAATTTCGAATAAAAATCCTAATAATAAAAGATATAGGAAATTTGTGAAGATTCGGTAATAGAAACTATAATGCTGCATTGCAATACAATCAATCCTCTTTTTGGTTATAAAAATGAAGTTAATTGTTATTTTCAGTTCGTGTTATATGCTAATAGTTGACGTTTAGGAAAAGATAAAATGTCCGGAACATAAATTTTATTATTAACCCTAAATTCATAAACATTCGTTTCAAAGACCGCATAAATATTTATAACTTTTAAAGTGAAAGGGATAGAAAGATGAACTTCTAATTACCTTCCGTCCCACAGACGAATATTTATGAATAGTGCTGCGACTGTAGAACGGGTGTGATTATTTAAATTAGTAATTTCTGAAGTTGGTGACACTTCTTCGGCAGATCAAACACAACTCTGTGGATCTCAGAAAAAAAAATTGTGCCTTCTAAGATTATAAAAATCTTCCAATAACAAGGTTCTGCTGTACCCAGTATAAAAACTTCATGTGTATGGATGACCGCGGTTTATTATGTGTCGATTGCTCAGAATAACTAATGTGTCCAATTTCATTTCAGAAAATTAATGTTTAATAAACAACTTTATAGATTTAAAGTTTCTATTAATTGCTCCTTGTATTCTATAAAACAAAAATAAAATCATCAATATAATATGTTCGTCTGAGAGATGAATGTTTATGAATGGTGTATCTCCCATGCATGTTTATGAATCTAGGGTTAAGCAACTTTAATATAAATAACTCGTGAAGAAGGGAAGCTATCATAGACATTTCTGCAATATTCAATTATTAAAATTATATATTTTATTACCCTGTTCAAATTGGCAGAAAGACATAAAGTTCGATAAGGAAAAGGCTATACGGTTAATATTGGAAATTATTGGCATTGAATATTTATTCACATCAATATGCTCAAATCAGATTAGGAAGTTTGATGTCACCAAAAACTATAATTTTAGAATTATATTCAAGTTTAGTAATTGGGTTTTGAAGATATCATCATAAATTCTGAAAGTAGATGCTGGGCGAATATAAGCGCAAACATAAATGTTATAATGATTTGTTTAGAATTTAATTCCCCACGGGAGAGCATAAATAACTACAACTTCTAAAGGAGTAGGAGAGGGGCGTAATTTTTTCGTAGCTTACCTTAATTATACCTCATGGAAATGCAGAAGGCACCTATTCTGAAACACTCTGTATATTATAATTTATCTATACATAATCAAATTTTCTTTATAAAATTACAAAAAAAAAAAATTAAAAACAATTTATCTATACAGGGTGATTCTGATCAAGATACCTTCCGGTATACCACGCGATTCCTTGAGGTAAGCCGATCACAAAATTGTTCCACATACCCCCCCCCCCCCCCAGAAACTTTCCTTTAGGAGTTGTGGCCAGTTGAAGATTTCCCCAATATTCGTGAACCCTAATGGGAATAAATGAGTATAACTTTTGAACCACACTATAGATTTTGGTTATTGTTGGCTTATTTAATAGCCCAGAATAGTAGCTGTCGAAAAGTGTATTCCTCTGTATTTGTTAATTAAGCATCTTTAAGTTATTCTCAAATATTTCCAAAATTTTGATTTTTTTACACACAAATTTCATAAATACCCGATATTTATTTCAAAAACTTTCTTCCATGTAACCCAAATTTATTACTTCTAATTAATGTCCCTACTACCCTCTATCACTGGAAAAAAAAAAACGCATGCCAATACCTGAATAAGTTGTAGCACTGGAAGTTTATTGGCAGATTCAAGCCAGATCAAGCTGGCTTTTTATTTTTGCCAGAAAAAATAAAAAGCCAATCGTAAAAAGTCATAACTGATTCGGTCCCTGGTTTAAAGAGAACAAGAAGCTGACTAAAGGTATGTTATCTAAGATTTAAATGCTAGTACGTAATAAATATTAACAAAAAATATTGTTATTTACTAGTATGTGGTTTTCAAATGAAGAATATGCGGATATACACCTCATCTACGGTGAAACTCACAGAAATAGCGGCCTGGCAAGACGATTGTATCAGGAGAGATTTCGTCGTCGTAGACTTCCGGATCGCAGGACCTTCGAAAGTGTAGATAGGCGTATAAGGGAGTGGGGGACAGATCAGTATAGTCGACTGGATCAAGGAAGAGGGAGGCATGATGTAAATCTTGAGGAGGAAATATTGAGAATGGTAGCTGCAGATGAAAGTACTAGTACCAGAAGATTAGCGCAGCGAAGAGGAACCTCTCAGTCAACAGTTTGGCGAATACTTAAATCTAATCAGCTGTACCCGTACCATTTTCAAATAGTACAAGCTTTACAAGAAACAGATTCAACTAAACGCCTTCAATTTTGCAGATGGATCCTTGAAAAAGAGCCAACATTTCCATCAAAAGTATTGTTTACAGATAAAGCTACTTTCACCATAGATGGAGTAGTAAATACTCATAATTTGCACACCTGGGCTTCACTGAATCCGTACGCCATTTTAGATGGATATCATCAGAGGAGCTTTAAAATAAATGTGTGGTGTGGGACTATTAACAATTACATATTAGGTCCGTTTGAAATACCTACAGTGAATGGTACCACTTACCTCTCCTTTTTAAAACATAATTTAGAAGACATGTTGGATGAGTATATTCCGCTTTCCCTTAGGAACTAGATGTACCTTATGCACGAGGGCGCTCCGCCGCATTACTCTGTTAGAAGTTACCTTAACGAGCAATATACTGCGCCATGGATAGGACGTGGAGGACCAATTCCTTGGCCTGCTCGATCACCTGATCTCACCCCTCTTGATTTTTTTTATGGGGCTAATTAAAAAGTTTAGTTTATAGTTCAGTTATTACTTCTAGGAAAGATCTATGGAATAGGATACAAAATGCTTGTAACCATATTAGAAATAATAGTAATAATTTTGTTAGAATGAGACACTCATTACTTCGTAGGGCAATTTTATGATCTGGCTTGAATCTGCCAAACCTCCAGTGCTAAAACTGATTCAGGTATTGGCATGCGTTTTTTTCCCGTGCTAGAGGGTAGTAGGGGCATTAATTAAAAGCAATAAATTTGGGTTACATGGAAGAAAGTTTTTGAAATAAATAACGGTATTTATGAAATTTGTGTGTAAAAAAAATGAAATTTTTGGAAATATTTGAGAATAACTTAAAGATGCTTAATTAACAAATACAGAGGAAAACACTTTTCGACAGCTACTATTCTGGGCTATTAAATAAGCCAACAATAACCAAAATCTATAGTGTGGTTCAAAAGTTATACTCATTTATTCCCATCAGGGTTCACGAATATTGGGGAAATCTTCAACTGGCCACAACTCCTAAAGGATGGTTTCTAGGGGGGGGGGGGGGGGATATGTGGAACAATTTTTTGATCGGCTTACCTCAAGGAATCGCATGGTATATACCGGAAGGTATCTTGATCAGAATCACCCTGAAAATTCTGGTATCGCATGCGAATTGCGCGTTAATAACATTTTTTATACAACAACAATTGAAAAAACAATAATACTTGGAATTTTATTGATTAAAAGCCTTGCCATTGTTGAAATCGTAATGTTAATCGGTGTGGAATGCGCAAAATAATTTTTTTAAATAAGAGAATTGATTTTTATTTTTTATCAAGTGTATGTACAAAATCCACATGATAACTAATAACAAAATCAGTTTGTATTGCAACAAACTATATTGCAATTTTAAAAACAATATTAAAATCTCTTCACATTTATTTTCCACGCTCGGATTTCGTTTAGAAATTAAATTTAAAATTTTAATTTTAAAACTAAGTCGTCTATGCAAAATGCTAAAGCATACATATATGTATTCCCATAAATGTCCCCAACATATCGAAATAAACAACAATCTTGGGTAATAAATAGTTGATAGAATAGAACATGAAATATACATATATATTCTGTCCTTAAACAATTATTGTTAAGAATAGTGCAAAACAACATTTACTATGTAAGTTTCGAAGATAAACACTTTATGTAAGGACTCTCATATATAATCATATCTGCGCATACACACATGTCTGCAATGCAGTACCAGAAATACAAATAGTTGTACACAAGGAAGGGTCATATAATGTGGGGGTGATAATTAAATGGTTTCCATTAGACCCTTAATAACTGGAACTTAGAATTAATGGGTTTTATACAGACATTTGGGAAAGTTTGTTATCTGTTCAGACTGCATTGTATAATAGCGCCTTAAATGCTTAGCAGACGTACGTTATTATGGAATCATTGGTAGACAGTTTAAGTTCGAACTGCAATAAACTTAAATTGCTTAGGAAACAGCGCTCAATATTAATACATATGTAATATATGTGTATATATACTGACAGCATTTAAATATTTTTAATTCAACCAATTGGAAATATTTTTCTGAGCACTTGTATTCAATCTCATAAAAACTAGTACCTGGCCTGTGATTTTATTCGTTCAGGAAAATATAATAGCATATGTAGCCGAGCGACAAACTTTTCAAAATTAAAATTCATTCAACCAACTACACCGGTCGGGTAGTAGTACTAGTAGCTATTTATTTATTTGATTTTGCTAAATTATAGCTACAATTAAATTAAATGTTCATATAAAATAATATAATAACTAATTCTAACATATAAATAAAAAAGAGACAAAAAATCAAAGAAAAAAAAAAGGTTTTATAATACTCCAGAAGAGCATTCTTAAACTCTGACTTATTAAGGTGACTATGAGTCAAATCATTATTAAATTTAAAATTAGAACACATTCTAGAAATCGGCTCTACATATCCATAGTTGGCTTGACATAGTCGTAAGTTTAAATTAACACGCTCAAGAAGCAACGGCAATTTAATCTCACCTTTCACAAGCTGAAAGACAAAAACAATATTAAAAATATTCCATCGAGTATGAAGAGTGTGCAGATTGGACAAAAATTTAGCCTCTCAATATATGGCAGAAAATGAAAAGCATCTCGCCATTAAGTTCTCTTAAAGAAAAGATCTTTTTTGCACACCCTCTATTAAGCAATCAGACTGACGATTATATGTATGAGGTAGATCAAACAAGACTGGCATATTCAAAGATAGGCCAAGCGAGGGTGGTATAGAAACCTTTTGCTCACCTGTTTCTTGGTATAGCGCATTGAGTTTGGCCTAATAACAATAAGGCAAATATGGGGGGCTCCGGGAAATAACATCCAAAAGCGATAAGTGAAATAAGACCAAAAAAAGTTTGGGCCATATTTCCTAATGAAATAAGGCCCAAAAACAGATATGACACAAAATCCAAAGTAAATGAAAAAAGGGCCAGAAAAAGGGAACCAAAACCCAAAATTCAGATCAAGAGAACAAGCAATTGAAATAAATCCCAAAATATTGATAATGATGTGTGTAAAATAAAAACGTGTCGCGCGGATAGGGGAGGAGCGTTGGAGCGGCGCTTTCTCGCATTGGAGCGGCACTTTCTCGCATTGGAGCGGCACGTTTTCGCATTGATATTTGATTTAATGTAATAACGCGATGCGCAGGAAGACCGTGTAGGGGTGGCGGCAAGGGGTACAGGATGCACGCACATTGATATTTGATTTAAAGTAAGAACGCGTCGCGTGGGGTGGACGGGCGGGGCGTTGGTAAGTGTTGCAGTGAACCTTCCGGACGCCCCCCCCTCCGCGCGTGATGCGTTCTTATGTTATATCAAATATTAATGCGAAAATGCGCCATCCCAACGCAAGAAAGGCGCCGCTCCAACGCTCCTCGCCTATTCGAGCAACGCGTTCTTACGATTAAAGAATGGATGCTCGGGCTATCGGTCTTTCTTTTGGATAACAAACTAGAGATTAGTGTCTAAAAAAATTTTTTAATTTCAAAATATGCCACAATGTTTCGCGAGTGAGCACTCCACGTCTTCAGATGGTCTTATCTACAAAGTAACGATAGTAAGCTTTTGCCAAACTTTACAATGTTTTTACTATTTACGGAACATGAATATTATTAAAAAATTTAACATGAAGCGATACAATAATAAATTAGACATTTTTACTGACTGGAAGAACACTGTAATTAAATAAATTATTTTGCATATGCAAAAAAAAACTGGAAAGAAAAAACTTACTACAAACAAACAAACGCATTTGAGACCAACATTAAATCTTACGTCTAGGAAGATGAAAACAGCATCCACATTGAACAGAAGAGGGAATGTTCTTACTTTACACACATCGTTGGGAAATATTTCCTTCATTTTCTGAAAAGATTTTTGGGTACTATTTCATCATGATCAATTTTGTTTCTTGGGCTTTATTTCGTTTACAAATGTTGGATTTTATATCATTATGAAATAATGCCCAAAACCAATAAGTGAAATAAAACCCAACTTTAACATGTTGAAATTTATATGGAATTTTTGGGTCTTACTTCAGTTATCGCTTTTGGGCCTCCCGGAGCCAATATAGGGATTAAAGCGAAGTACGTCGTCATACAATACACTCCAGTCAAGTACTTTATTAAACGAAAAAATCTTATTTTGCATATTTCCAATAATTAAAAAAAAAGTTCATCCAGCACCAACTCACAAATCTGTTCTGATCCTCCAGCAATCCAACAACATCCAATTCTGACTTCATACATTTATAAATTTTTAAATTATCGCCATAGATAATGAAGATATCCTCTTCAGCGATTTACTCCATATATCAGAAAAACTTGTTATGGAGCTCCCACGAGCGCTGCGTTTGCACCTTCTCTAGGCACGAGTTTCACCGGAAAAATGCAGACCATGGGCTGAGGGTGCTTGAGCCTAATAAACCTCGTAAGGTTACCTTTTCACCACTCTCGGGCACCGTTCTGTTGCTAACCTTTTTTCCTATCTTTCTTGGCATTCTATTGAGTGGATGTCGCTAAAATTATCAGATTTTGTTTCATATTTTACTTTTTTCTTTCCCTTCTTCTTCTTTTTCTGCCTGCCAGATTTTTTTCTTCAGCCAGTGCACAGTGTGGGCCCAACATGATCACTGTCAACCATATGTCAGTGGCGCAGAACGGTGAAACATAGCAGCGCAGCATACGCCTGTGAACGCTGCGACCATAATAAGCAGCATCTTAATGGAGAGCAATAACTGTAAATTTTTTTTCCTCCTGTCCTGTCCTGTCAGTATGGTAACGAATTAACCATGTGCGTCCAACGACCTATCAACTGTCACAAAGTGACAGATAGTTTCTTAGTTATGACGTCATTCATACAGCACCTTTAATAGGACATTTTAAACAAGTAAAGAAGCTAGAATTGGTCTAAGACCAATTCTTCAGATACTCTAGATGAATGCCCGTGCCACGTGTCATTTCGTAGGGTCACCCATTTGTGCAAGTTTCATTTTGAAGTGGTTTTTCGCACATATCTCTAGAACGGTTCGTCTGACAGAAGAAAAAAAATTTTAACCAATTTTATAGGATTTCATATTCTGATGAGCTTTTCTGTATATTAAAACCGTATAGGACTGATGGTTTTCACAGTAGACGTAAAAACCCTAAATTTTTATATGGCAAATCCAAGAAGGGTTGCTCGATTTAGTCCATTTTAAAAACTTTAATGTAATAGAGATCAAAAAGTAGAAAAATAGGTAAGAAAATCCCAAATTTTTAGCTCGGGCCACAATAATTCCTGAGAGGAGAGGAGTACGGAGCTGGTTGAACAGTCGTTCGAGGGGTCATGCATATAATGAGCTCTTGATAGTAACCACACACCCTGTACTTTTTAAGATACAGGGTGATTTATGAATACCTTCTTAATCAATGTGATCCAGTGATCCATGTTTATCAGAGCTCGTTTATATGACGTCAAACTTTAAATAAAATTTAGTAAATGTGGTAATTAGATTATCTACACCCTTATGGTTTGATATCTCGAAAAACTCATTCCAAACAAAATGGCGGCTGTTCAAGTTCATTGATTTTTGGCTAAAATGTGTACCCCTTTTTTGTAAATCAAAAACTATGAAAAAAAAAAACCAATGAACCAATCAATAAAATTTCATTTATTCGAACTGACCTAATGGCCTGGAGTAATTAGCATACCACACATAACTCAGAGATCCATGAAAAGGTTTTCTGTTTATGTAGTAGAGCTGCCGCGCGATACTTACTGTGAACCTTAGTTCAAGGTATACTTCAAAATGGCATATCTTCGTCAATTTTAATCAAAGCATCTCGAAATTTTGAGAAAACAAACTTGAGATGATGTTATTTAAGGACATATAAATTTCCAAAAAAACCGTTTTACACAATTCCTAAATAGGCATAACTCCTTCTAAAGCTCATTCATAGAATAAAATTACCTACCATCAAACATTTATTGAACTGTGGAGAAAATGTTGAAATTATGGGTACAGCTAATTTAAAAATTAAGTTTTTGAGCTTCTTAATTGAATACAATAAACTGAAATACATAAAGTGTTATTAAAAGTAAAAAAATGTAGTTAAATTAAAAACAAAAACAATAATTAATTAAATTGTTGCACTTTTTAACTATGTGAGGGTGAAGAGGAAAGATATAGTCATATATAGCTCAAAAAATTAATAATTTAAAAAATGTTAAATTAACTTTGTTGGATGTATCCTTTAGGAGTGATCCAAGACCCATACCCATAAATTGTAAGGTCCCGTTAAGTTCAAATCGGATCGTTATTTTTGAATTACCCAAAAGCACTTACATACCTCCAACAAGTTTATAAAATGTCGTATGGTTGCGAAATTCTTGAAATCTTGGGATATCCCAAGTACCTACCACTCACTTTATGAATGATATTTTTAATTGGACGCAAGACTACTAGTTACCTTCCAAAAAATCGGACTCAACATCCAAAATCCTACAGACATAGAACTTGCAGATCTAGAATAAAATATTGCATAGGTACGCCACGCTAATGTGCAAAATTATGTATTTTTTTAGTATAAATACTCCAATGAAATTTGGATTTGGAATACAGAAAGGAATATTTTTGCTTTTTATACCCAAGATGAAATCATTGGGTATACTAAGTACTATTAAGTAAGTACTAAATCATTTCTAAGTAAGTAAGTAATTTATTTCGTAAGTACTAAATCATTTTATTTGTAACGTTTAGATATAATGCTAGTACAACAAAATGGGTTGGACACACAACCATAATATTAAAAGTCAATTTTAATTTTTGCATGTCCGTCTGTTTTCCCATCCGTCCGTTCAACCGTCTCTCTGTCTGTCTATCTGTTTGTCTGTTGGTGTGTGATAACACGTTCACTAATAGTACTGAAATTATGGACAAGGGCTTTAAAAAAATAAGTAGATTTAAGTTCGCAGTGGTCCCATTTGCAACTCCTTCGTCTTTCACTATATATTTAGGCACTGCCTGAGAGCACGACGACATAGGGAGCTGAAATTTGGTACATGGTGTTTTCATAGGAACTCATTTACTTAATTTAACTTTTATCTTCATCCAGGGTATAATTTTATTGGTTGAAGACCAATTATGACTTTTTCTCTTGTTTTTATTAAAATTTCAAAATACTTTGAATGTCTAAAATTCGAAAATAAAGTCGATCGGTCTTAAATGAATAATAATTTTGTTATCAACTTTTTTCTACTTTAATTAAAATGTAAGACGGATTAAGTAGTCGTGGTTTTTTGTCGTTTTTGCAAAATACCTGTTTTGTTCCGGCGTATGTCGCACTTTATGTAGAATATGTATGTGCAAATTCATTAAAGTTAAGTCCTGAAAGACCGGCTCAGCGTAAGACACTCTGTCGTTATATACATGTGAATTCTCTGTGTCTATTTCCCTGCATATGTAACTTATTTTTATACTCAATCGTAGTTCTCCTTTTCATCACATCTCCCGGATAACAGCATCTAGGTAAGATATCACCTACTCGTAAATTTAAGTATACATATACAGGGTGTCCCGTAAGTCGACGTCAAGCCGGAACCGGGTGATAGACCAAATCGTAGCAGTTACCAGAAAAATATAAAAAAAAATCTAAGTCATGTATTTTTCAAATTATAGGGATTTCTTTTGTTTTCGAGAAAATGTACACCTTGTGATGGTTTTTTAGCTCCTGTTGCTACAAATCATTACTTTTTTTCAATTTTATTTTTCTTATGTAATCCCGAATAGTGCTTATGTAACCTGTTGCTTAAAGTTCTAAGCCAACTGTTCCAGCTTGGAATAAAATGTCATATTTTGCCGAACCAACAATATAAAATTAATAATTCGTTGAACTTTAACTGACTGTACTGCAAAAAAAAAATGTACTACTCCAGTTTGGCAAGTAACTTTAAAAGTGGACGCATTTAATAAGGATTCTAAAATAGTACAACACTTGCTACATTATTTCTTAGATTACGGAAAAAAAATTTTTTTCTTCAAGAAACCCAGTTTCGAAAAATTTCTTTTCACCTACTAAAATTGATTCTAGTGTACCCAAAACTTGCCTTAAGAGCGTAACTTTAAGATTCTAGCTTGAGTGAGAAGGAGAGTCATTACATGATATATGAGTGAGACAGATAGTGATGCCAGTAGGTGATGTTGTGATTCCAAAATCACAACCATTTCATTTACATTTACTTACCTCCTGAGGATTTCTAAAAATCCATGAGCATTCAAATTGTGGTCTCAAAATACCACACTGTGCACGCTCCATAAATTTCCCTGCACAAACACTTAAAATTACAGCAACATGCATAAATACTTACCTTCATAAATTTTCCTAATGCATAAATATTCTTATTACTTATTCTCGTAAAATACTTAACTTCGCATAAATAGCCCACTTATATAAAATACTTACTCGACATTTTTGACATTTTTTTGTAAACATAATTCACGGAGTTAATGTACTCCACATTGCATATCGCTCAAAAATATCAAGAGCAAGATCAAATTACTGCAAGACCCAAGCCAACAAATATCGTCTTATCTTTTCATTTTTTTGCTTATTTTCGTTCTATTTTTACTGCTTTTCGTCTTATTGGTCAGTTGAACGCACCAATGACGAAAATTCTTCATACTTTTTGCTGACGCAAGGGCGTTAGTTATTTTTCGTGATAAAAATATACGACAATCAAAAGAAAGTCGAAGTTCAGGGTCGGTATTCAAAGCGAAAGAACGGCGGGTTTCAAAGTCGAAAAGTTTTGTTTGTAATTGAATTGTATAATTAACAGATATTGTTTGAAAGAGTACATGTATCCGTGCAAGTAAATAAAAGTGTAATCGTTTAATTTCCTCTAATAAAATAAAATCCTGTGTAACAAATATTCATAATCAAAAGTGTTTTTTTTTTGTACTGAAAAGATCCTGAGCCTTCCCCCTGTGCCGCTCTTCTCTCCCAAGAAAGCACGGCGGCAAACGGGGTTATAACAACTGGTGGCAGCGGTGCCGATCCCTCATAAAGTGAAAATTAATCGCCTGAATTAAAGTGAAAAGTTATAGTTCTTTGCAATTAATCGATATTTAAATAAATTTGAAAAGAGCGCCTCGCAAATACAAAACAAAGAGAATTGATTTCGCGAAAATAACCAATAAAATGGTTTTATTATTTAAAAAAAAATTCCCTGCTTTACCAACAATCAATACAATATCCATAGGATATTAAATGGAATCAGCTGAATAGAGCTGAGTAACTTGTGACTTATCTTTTAAGATATCACACCATAATTATAAAACCCGGCAAATGATTCCTATTAATCATATAAAACCAAGGATTCACGTTTGCACTTGCGAATCAAGTGAACGGTTTTTGTTGAAAAGACTACCATTATCACTACAAAAGTGTTAAAATAAAAAATTGCGAATGCTTTAATTAAAAGACGATGAACCCAAGTGTATATTAAATATGTCAAAAGAGTTCAAAAAATAAGAAGAATACGACACAGCAAATAAATCCATTGAGATATGAGATTAATTGATTCGGCGTTTATCAAATCTTAATTAATTGAAAATGATGTGCAAATGGTCGTATATATATATATAACATTTTTCATATGAAATATGAGTGTTTAATATAATATGAACATTGTGGCCTAAATTTAGTCAAAAATCAAAATAAAACGTAACAAACCAATAAATAATTTCGTCAAACAAAAAGAACCTAACTTGAAATTTTTTTTAATAAAAAAAAAAAAAACAAAAACGATAATAATAGAAACAAAAATATAAAAAAAAAAAAAAAAAAAAATAATAAAATAAAGAAACGCATACAAACTGGGCTTACTAACTACCTAAAAGTAAACAGTGAGAAAAATAAGCACATATAAAAATAATATTATAAAAAAAATCAAAGGTCGGTGGACGGACGGTCCCGACCCATCACTGGTGTGATCCCGAAAGAGACGGGCTGTCTCTTATAACCAACTATAAGTTAAAGAAAACTATTCAACAGACTTAGACGTCGGTCAGAACATTTGATGCCCAACTTACTACACGGAGAATAGAATCTTTGTATATACCAAGTAAGAATTTTTTTTTTTTTCTCGCATAATTACATAATATTACTATTGTAGTAGTCAGGAATATACATAAAAAAAAAAAAAAAAAAAAAAAAATCTAATTAGTAAATTGGAATTATTTCTAGTATATATGTACATATAAGAAAAAAAAAAAAGTGCAAATACTTTAGTGAAATCATTTTACTTTGATCAGTGGTTTGTTTCCGTATCGCGGTCTGCCGACGGGAAGTTTTCATTTTGTCGAATAAATTGTAAAATAATTAGAAATTCTTCAAATATCTTGGTGGAAAATCAAATATTCATGCCTGGATCGGATTTTGTGATTGTGGAGGTCTATGTTGGTTTTGACCACCGTCGATTTAGTGATTCCTAGTGAGTAAATGACACTGAGTCCGTGGTTAATTTCTGTAAGATTTTTCCTCGTTGAATTTAATCGAAAGATTATGGCATGTACATAGATGAGTACCCAAAAGTGTTAATTATACGCAAATTTGACCATTTACACTATACTCGAGTGTTGACAAAAGGGAGATAAAGATTTTTTAATAGCGAATGTTCCCAATAAACACATGAGAAATACCAGACAGTGAGAAATATATTCCCTCTAAAACTAACAGAGAAACTATAAACATATATGGAAGAGATAACAGCTATCTTTAAATAGTCATTTATTATACAAATATATAAATTTTTTCTAAGCTTGGCGTGTACCGTTATATTTTTTATTATTTAAAAAAAAAAAAAAGGGGAAGAGAAGAAAGCAAGTGAAATATGACTGTGCAACGCTAAGTTCCGATTGTAAGACACATCACCACGAAACATAGAAATATTGGAACGTTACATCGTCCATATAATGAGCAACGGGATATACTTAACGTACATTAAAAGAGATTTAGTTTATTAAATCAACTTTCCATAAAATATATTTTCATCACGTAAAGCGAAATTAGAGCACATTTAATTGATATGTGAGTAATTCTTATTTAATTGTCTATGCTCTTATAAACAACTTTAAAATATTGAAATATTTTTTTTTTCTCTCCTTCCTATAAAAAAAAAAAAGAAAAAATATCTTCAATAGATTTAATCATTGTTATTATGGAAATCGTGGATGATTTTGGTTTTTGTTGAGGAGAGCTTCTCTGTGAAAAGAGAAAATGAATTTTTTGTCTCGTTACATTTAAAATCGAACAAAGCTGCTTGATAATTATACTTTTATTGTTTCGTTTCATTCGAATTGCGTGTCTGATACGAAGATCTCACACTTTTGGTACCGAAGGGAGATCACGTCTCCCACACGTTGTGTAATGTCAAAGAATTAATTACATGGTTATATATAAAAAAAAAAAACTTTATACAGTAACATTAACAGTAGCTAGCAAGCGAAAAGAGAAATCCTTCTTATTAGAATAACTCCTCGAGTAGAGTAAAACCTATAACAAACATAACGGGAAGATATAAGAAATCTATTGCTAAGCGGCGTGGTTTCGCTTTGTCAAGAAGCGTAATTTTTACTCGTCATAAAACACGGGAAAGAGCCGCTCTAATATTCGGTTTTAGTGAGCTTCCTTTTCACGACGAAGATATGCCAGATACCGAAGCACTATCCGTCAGCTTGTCTGACATACACAATTTAGTACCTGAATACGATGGAAATCCCGAGACGTTGAACAAGTTCATCGCTTGTGGCAAAATACTTTTTTCTTCAGCTAAGACTGAAGCAGATAAGAAATTTTTCCTTGAAGTTATAAAAACTAAGCTCCAAGGACCCGCTTTCGATTTAGTACAATATGAAACATATGGTACTTGGAATGATTTGATAACAGCACTTAAAGCTCAATTTAAGAAAGATAAATCTAGAGCCATGGCTCAAAACGAATTGATAAAAGCCAAACAGGGTTATAAAGAGACTGTTAAGGAATTTGGAGATAGGGTAACACAAATGTTGAATACTTTAAATTCCTGTACTTACTCCGAAGTAACAGATGCAGGTGCCAAAACTTATCTGTTAAGCGAAAACACCAAGTTGGCTGTACAAGTATTCGAGGATGGCTTACGAAATTCGAATCTTAAGTTACTTTCTAAAGCGCACAACGAAACAAATTTACAAAAGGCCATTTCATATGCCATGGAGCAAGAGTTGCGCTCTGAAAAAGACACCCCTTCTGCTTCAAGTTTTTTTAAACCAAATACTAGGCCTGTTCCCAACTGTTCTATATGTGGAAAAAGGGGACATACACAAGATACTTGTTATCAAAGGGGTAAATTTCCCAATATAGATAGGCCCACAATTAAAAGGGAAGTTCAACACGTGAGAAAAATGAACTACCCAAACCAACAAGTCCATAATACTAGAAATTGGCATGGACAACAAAACCAAGGCAGGTTCCTACCAAATAACTATATACCACCTGTCTATAGTAACCACAATAATTACAATAGGAAAGACCAGCCGAATACCTCTAAATCAAATGAGGAAATGCATGGAACAATCCCGCAAAGAAATATACCTCAAGGTAATCGTGGAGCTAAATTTACTCAATACGCCGTAAGGCAAAATAATCCACATTTTGGAGAAATGGGAAACGAGGAGATTCGGGCGGAAGTTGTCGGCACCCCCTCTCGAATCAAAGTCAGAGCCGACGTTCACCAATAAACAACATAAATAAAATCACTATTATTGAAGCGTCTTTAGAAGACACTAAAGCTGGTCTTGTAGCAAATGTACAATTCGAGCCATCTAAAGTTGGATTTAAAAGATTTTTAATTGATACTGGAGCTGAAGTTAGCCTAATTAAATCAGATACGAGTCCCGAAAAGATTAAAAAATTAATTTACTTAGAAAATTCTAATGTAGTAACAATAACGGGGAAATCAGTCCCTACATTAGGATCCATTAACGGTGAAATAATACTGTCAAATGAACAATTTCATTTTTCTATTGAACAATCATTTCTGTTGCTAGATCCCTCGTGTATAGACTGACTTGGAATATGATGGTCTGTTAGGTAACGATTTTTTGAAGCGATATCGCTGTATTATCGACTATGATAGAAAATGTCTGGAGTTAAGGTTATATAAACCTGAGATGAGTTTCATTGAAAGTTTTCCGGTAGCACGGGAGGACAATAAATCCTCAAGACCGTTGCTCAATTGTGCAAATTTAGACTCATTTTTAAAGCAGGAAAAAAGGACAGCCTTACCTTCTATGGATAATAAATCTGAAGGAGAAAATGTAGCGAGAGTAGCTCCGGCTACTTGCGATAAAATCGTAATAGCACCTCGGTGTAAGACAATAATAGAAATGCCATGTCGTATTCATGTGGACGAAGAAATCGTTATAAAAAATAAGGAGATATTGCCAGGAATATTTCTCGCAGCAACGGTAACTAAACCCCGCAATAATAAATTACAAATATTACTTTTAAATAGCAACGAAACAGAAAGCATTGTAGATACTCGTGAAATTACTGTGGACTATGAAAAACTTAATAGGTATAATATTTTGAACTATCGTCGCGATGAAGACCCCGTAAATCGTCGACTGGAAAAACTGAAATCATTTTTAAAGCTCGATCATTGTAATATCGAGGAAAAAACCTCAATAATCAATATTTGTAGAGAATACAATGACATCTTTTTCTTGGAGGGCGATGTATTGACATGTACCGATGCCGGATCTCATAGAATCCAAACTCAACTGGATAAAGCCCCAGTGTATATAAAGCCATACCGGTTGCCGGAGTCCCAGAAAGATGAAATCCACCGGCAAGTTAATGAAATGTATGAAGCAGGTATCATACGACATAGCAAGAGTCCGTGGAATTCTCCACTTATCCTCGTACCAAAAAAGGCAGATAGCCAAGGCAACAAACAATGGAGGGTTGTAGTAGACTTTCGTAAGCTCAATGACATTACAGTCGGAGATGCTTACCCACTTCCAAATATAAGTGATATCTTGGACCAGTTAGGAAAATCAAAATATTTTAGCACTCTCGATTTGGCGAAGGGATTTCATCAGATCTTGGTAGATGAACGTGACCGAGAGAAGACTGCTTTTAGTACTCCTTTTGGTCACTACGAGTATAATAGAATGCCATTTGGTCTGAGAAATGCCCCGGCAACATTCCAGAGGCTAATGAACAATGTCCTCATGGGTGTGCAAGGAATAGAATGTTTTGTGTACGTGGATGACATTGTTATATACGGGTATGATCTGAAGGATCATAATAAGAAACTGGTACATGTTTTGGACAGACTGAGAGGAAATAACCTTAAACTTCAGCCTGATAAGTGCCATTTCATTGAGAGAGAACTTACATATTTGGGCCATATAATTTCAGAACACGGTCTGAAGCCAGATCCCAACAAAATAAGCGTAGTCAAAACATACCCTAGACCAAAAAAAGAAAAGGATGTAAAATCTTTCCTAGGATTCATAGGCTATTATAGACGATTTATACCAGACTTTTCCAAAATCTCCAAACCTTTAACGAAGCTACTCAAGAAAAATGAGACCTTTAAATGGGATGCCTTCTGTGAAGAGGCATTTGTGTTATTGAAAGACAAACTTATCCATGCACCTGTATTGGCCTACCCAGATTTTGAACAACAATTTCTGGTAACAACCGACGCAAGTGACGTAGCGTTAGGAGCTGTGCTTTCACAAGGTAAACTGGGAAATGATCGCCCTATTTGTTATGCCAGTCGCACGCTTAATCCAGCGGAAACGAGATATTCAACGACGGAGAAGGAATTACTGGCAATAGTTTACGCAGTAAAGCAATTCCGACCATATATATATGGAAAAAAATTTGTCATTCTAACAGATCACAAGCCCCTACAGTGGCTCATAAACTTGAAGGAACCATCCTCCCGACTAATGAGGTGGCGAATTTTATTGGAGGAATATGACTACGAAATAAAGTATAAACCTGGTAAATATAATGCTAATGCGGATGCATTAAGTCGAATAAAGACCAATGAGTCTGAAAATGACGATAAAATTATACGGGTTCTGACCCGAAATCAAACAAAAAAACGGTTTGAAGTAAACTCCCCGAAAGAAAAGGATGACCTAAAAAAATTTAGTACAAATAGCGATACAACAAAAACAAATTCTATAGAATTAACTGAGAACTTGGAATCCCTTATAACACGAAAAGTGGAATATAAATATTTTCTGTTACCTTTATTCAATACAACCGAAGGACTTGAACTAAAAGAGCTCTTCCCTGATATCAATAATATTAGAATAGGTGAACACAAATCATTTAAACTGAATAATGAATTCTTCTATATAACCAGAATACCTATCCCCATAAGAACGGAACAGGATAAGGAATATATGAAAAAATCCTTAAAACAATTCTTGAAGTCATGTGAAAGAAATCAAATTGCAGAGTTTCACATCTCAATACCTGTGTATAGTAATGACATACTATTGGACTTTAAGAAAATTCTGAACGAATTAAAAGTGCATACGAAAATAAAAATATTCCTTTATCGAAATACAAAGATTCACGTAAATAGTTCTGAAGATATTCAGCAAATACTGAAGGAATATCATACCTCTCCAATAGGTGGACATCAAGGCTTTACTAGAACACTCAAGCGTGTTAGAATGAAATACTATTGGCCAAGTATGCTCAGGGATATAAAGAATTATATTCAAAGCTGCGAATCATGCCAAAAGAATAAGTTAAACAAACTTAACAGCATACCCATGAAAATAACCACAACCAGTTCGCAACCTTTTGAAAGAGTAGCTTTGGACATTGTAGGTCCGCTTCCTGTGAGTTATAAAGGAAATAAATACATCCTCACCTTTCAGGATGATTTAACTAAATTCTCAGATGCAGTTCCTATAAGTAACGCGGAGGCACACACTGTCGCAGAAGAATTTTTCAAAAATATCGTATCAAGACATGGTATTCCCGAATCATTGCTTACAGATCAGGGTAGCAATTTTGTCAGTTAGATGTTTTCAGAAGTGTGCAAGTTGTTAAAAATAAAGAAGATACGGACTACTCCATACCATCCACAGACGAATGGGGCTCTGGAGAGAAGTCACCGCACTTTAGCGGAATACTTACGACACTACGTTAATAATGACTCTCAGACTTGGGATGAATGGATCCCGTATGCAATGTTCGTGTACAATACTACTCCTCATAGCAGTACGAACTATTGCCCTTACGAACTTCTTTATGGTTACCCACCAAAAATACCTGTTACTCTAAAGCAATCACCCCAAACAACTTACAATTACGAAAATTATGCGAACGAGCTTAAAGTCCGACTACAGCATGGATATCGATTGGCGAGAGAAAATATCGTAAAATACAAAGAAAAATCCAAGATATATTACGACGAGAACAAACGGAAGAAATCATTTAACGTGGGAGAAAAGGTATTACTAAAGAAACACGTGCGACAGAATAAATTTTCAGCCCTATGGGAAGGACCCTATGAGGTAATTAAACTAATTTCCGAAGAAACAACTAAGATAAAGATCGGAAATAAAATGAAAATTGTCCACAACAACAACTTAAAACCATTTGTAGAATGCATATAATATCATTATCTTCTGACTAAATTTATATATCAGCAATCTACCAATAACTAGCCCACGTAATAATTAGCCAAAATAAATCGAAAATTAACGTAATTTCAGCTCGGTAAGTCGCTGAAAGTTATTCGTCCAGTGTAAGGTTGTCTGACACTTTCTTAATAATTAAGCCTATTGCTTAGAAGACTATTTAATCGTAATAAATTGTGTAGATGTAACTAACCGTCCATTATTTGAATACTGACTTATTTATTATAATGCTTATGCTTGGGTTCTTTCTGATCGCTGGTACGCTCCAAACTATTGCTCTCCACATCAAACTTAACTCTAAAATTTTTCCAGATATGATTTGGACGTTAATCATCCTCGCAACTATAACCGCAGTTCGATCTAACGGAATCAAGATTACTCCGATAAACAATGCGGGGATATATTTTGAAAATCTAGGACACATAGAATTCTATTCTAACGAATGGAAAATTGTAATATATTATGACCTATTGGGAATAAACTTGGGCGTAACCTATTTAAAGAAACACACAATGGAAATTAATGACTTGTGCGATGTGTTAAGGAACGAACCAGCGTTTTCACAGGTCTGTAATCACACGGTGTTGGAAATGAATCACCTGATACATGACATTGAGCAAAACATTATCCTGTTAGATCCAAAACTGAGGATAAAGCGATCGTTATTAGGTATAGTGGGAACAATAGGCAAACCTCTTTTTGGCATCCTAAATGAAGAAGATGCTACCTATTATGATAGGGAAATCGAAAAATTAAAAAATAACGAAGAATATTTGAAGTCTTTGATAAAAAACCAAACTTTGATATTGGAAACCACCGCCAATATCTTTAATAAATCGATAAACGATATACAAATGCAATTTGTAACTCTAAACAACAAATATAGAACACTTAGAGGTTTTATGGATGAACTTCACAACGTAACATATGCTAATAGAATTTTCGCTGAACTTGAATCGCTTACTGCCCTTAACACTCTTTTGATATTAAGATACCAAGGAGTAGTTAGTACAATTATTGACCTCGTAACGGATGTCAGACACGGAAAACCACATCCCTCAGTTATCTCTCCCAGTCAATTGGAAACACTCCTCATCACAATACGAAAAGAAATCTCCAGTGAACTTAGACTACCTAGTACACTAAGGGAAACGAATCTGTTATCTATATATCGCTTGGGAAAAATGAGTACCATTGCTTATAATGGCAAAATTATATACGAATTTAGAATTCCGCTTCCTTATAAGGAAGACTACCAATTATTCAAAACTCACTCACTACCTACAATCTATAAAGAAGATTTCACTTTCATCCAACCTAGTACTGAATACCTAGTGGTCGATTATAATCGTGAACACTATTATAATATGGATGCACACGAACTAGGAAGTTGTGCAACTGATAGTGAAGCACAGTTCCTTTGTCGACTAATCCACCCTATTTTTAATGGAAATAAAGATAATTCAGTATGTGAGGTCAATCTACTCAAACGAGAATATTCTAGGTTACAATCATGTGATTTCCGAACCTCTAACCAAACAACCTTCTGGGTACAATTGTCTCAAGCAAATAAATGGTTATTCGCAACCAGAATAAATACTTCAGTAGACGTGATATATAAACAACATATTACTCCCCATACTTTGGTTGGAACCGGAATCATTGAAATAAGTAATAACTGCTACTTGAGAACAGAATACTTAACCATCAAAGCATACAACATGAACGTAACTGAATTGAAAAATTATTTTGTACCTTCATTAAACATAACCCAAATTTTTAACCGAACTATTAAATTTAAGCCGAAATCTGATAGTGTTGGATTAATCAAATATTCTAGTTCTAACGAGCTTAAGGAACTATCCGAGCAAATAAACACCTTAAAGGAACAAGAAGAAATAAGTCTGGAACCAATAGATCCACACACAGTACACCATTACACGCTTGGTTACTTATCATTACTGATAATATTAGTAATAATAGTATACATTATTTACCCGAAATGTAGTGTTTGCCAGAGAAAAAACAGATCAGGAACGAAAAATGAGAATAGTAACTCGGAAAATCCGTACCAGGAACCCCAAATTCAGTTAACTCGAGCGTAACATATATATATACATATATCCAGATTTTTCATGTTCTGCAAATATTAAATCACAATCCGGTTGAATGGACATCATTTCATCCTCTAGATCGCAACTCGGTCTCCAAATTTCCCCCTTTTTTGTTGTTAGTGTTATTCTTGCAATAAATCAATTAATTGAATAAATAACGATCCCCATTCTTAATAACTAATTAACTTTCATTGGTAGTTCGCTCGGAAACGAACCAACACACTGTACGAAAACGAATATAAATGAAAATAATTTGCACCTTTTTGGTATTTCTTGGTTATAATTAATAAAACTATAAGAGTAAGATTATCAAAATGTTTAGCGCGTAAGGTTATTAAAACTTATGCTTTCAATAATTTTAGCAAAAATTAACAAAAACTGTATATCTTTAATAGCGTTTAATGCGTAAAATTATCAAAATAGATATGTTCAATCTTAATAAAACTACATTACTTTAGAAATTTAATATAATTAAAAAAAAAAAAAAAAAAACCTTACCATTAATCATAAAATATCATTTATATACTTACCTTTTTATAACTAGTTATTATACTTGAGTTTACCTATATGATTAGAGCGTTTAAATACTATATTACGTTTCTTACTTTTGTCTAAATATTTGTACAACATATTTTTTATATGTAATTTAGTCTGTAGAAAACCACATATTTTAAATTTTGACTAATTATACTTTAATTTTATTCGATTTAGATTTAATAAAACTCAAAAGGTCTATTATACGAAAATAGTTAACACCTAATACCTAGTAATACTTGTGTTAAAGAATTCAAAAAATAATGTGTTAAAGAATTCAAAAAATAATAAGAGCAAACACAACAAGACTATCTCGACGGAACCACTATAACCACGTACATAAACTCTACTTTTATCCATACATATCAGCAAAATTTGAAATTTGTTGGAAACTTGGGCTTTAATTATACAGAAAATTCCTCACCCTCCAGGCTATGAATTTTCTTTATTTTAGGGGGAAGGGATGTTGTGATTCCAAAATCACAACCATTTCATTTACATTTACTTACCTCCTGAGGATTTCTAAAAATCCATGAGCATTCAAATTGTGGTCTCAAAATACCACACTGTGCACGCTCCATAAATTTCCCTGCACAAACACTTAAAATTACAGCAACATGCATAAATACTTACCTTCATAAATTTTCCTAATGCATAAATATTCTTATTACTTATTCTCGTAAAATACTTAACTTCGCATAAATAGCCCACTTATATAAAATACTTACTCGACATTTTTGACATTTTTTTGTAAACATAATTCACGGAGTTAATGTACTCCACATTGCATATCGCTCAAAAATATCAAGAGCAAGATCAAATTACTGCAAGACCCAAGCCAACAAATATCGTCTTATCTTTTCATTTTTTTGCTTATTTTCGTTCTATTTTTACTGCTTTTCGTCTTATTGGTCAGTTGAACGCACCAATGACGAAAATTCTTCATACTTTTTGCTGACGCAAGGGCGTTAGTTATTTTTCGTGATAAAAATATACGACAATCAAAAGAAAGTCGAAGTTCAGGGTCGGTATTCAAAGCGAAAGCACGGCGGGTTTCAAAGTCGAGAAGTTTTGTTTGTAATTGAATTGTATAATTAACAGATATTGTTTGAAAGAGTACATGTATCCGTGCAAGTAAATAAAAGTGTAATCGTTTAATTTCCTCTAATAAAATAAAATCCTGTGTAACAAATATTCATAATCAAAAGTGTTTTTTTTTGTACTGAAAAGATCCTGAGCCTTCCCCCTGTGCCGCTCTTCTCTCCCAAGAAAGCACGGCGGCAAACGGGGTTATAACAGTGAAAAGAAATTTTTCGAAACTGGGTTTCTTTAAGAAAAAAATTTTTTTTTCCGTAATCTAAGAAATAATGTAGCAAGTGTTGTACCATTTTAGAATCCTTATTAAATGCGTCAACTTTTAAAGTTTTTTCAGTTTAAGTTTAAGTTTAAGGAATAAGATACACCCAGCGATAGAAAATACAAAAAGCAATATCTTTTCCTTTGATCAATTTCAAATATTTACACTGAAGTCTGTCGTTTTCTACATCAGTTCTATATTTTTGCAATACTTTTGTAAAATAAATCAATCATTCGTCGAGAACGTTTTGAAGATTTCATGTAAATTTAGCCATTCAGGCGCTCAGCGCTAAAGCGATCTAAGCCACAAAATTTCATAAACAAAGTTGAAAACATATAAAAACCTCATTTTCAAAATTTACAAATGACAAAAATTGGTCTTAGCTGTAGTTTGAGCCGTACTTAAGTAATGGTGAAAAGTTTCGTCCACATTTACAAGAAAAACCGGAAAAACTATATGCTAGAATAACCGAAGTAACTAACTTATCTCTATTGTAAAAATGTGTGGCTTAGGCCGCTTTAGCGCTGAGCACCTATGCATTTCAAAAATTTATTTGAGAAATGTAATACAGCATTTCTGTATAAAAAAAAAATCATACACAAAAAATATAAGCAACATTGGATATATTAATAATAATTTATGTTAATCTAGTGTTCATATAAAAAGAGTTTAAAAATATATATAAATCGGGACCACAGGCGGCGAGCATATACAAACAAGAGATATCCCTTGAAAAACTATTCAATAGAAAGAGATTACCCATCAGAGTGGACGTCATTTGAAAAAATAAATGAAATATGAAATGAATGCAAATTTTGAAAGAGAGAATTGCATGTAGCATTTAAGGAAATTGAGCATGTATATGACAAAGAGAAATATACTTATAGTTTACATTTTTCAGTAACCAAACACGTTGTTTTTTATACATTGACGAATAAGGGTGTATTGAACAGCTGTTCAAGAGTTTTCTCTTTTAGCATACCCTCACAGTCACAGGGTGTATAAAAAAAAAAAATGTCACAAATGTTTGACAAAGAGTTTTTGATCGTTTGTTTTTTAAATAATATTCTGCATATTTTAGTAGTTACTTTTTACTTTTTCTCTTCAACAAAACTTAGTTACAACTGGTTTATCGAATTCGACGTGAGAAATGTAAAATAAAGAAAGAGGAGATAAAACTTCATCTAAAAATACTACATGAACATTTCAATGTTATTTACAAGGATGCAGTCTATAATAAGAACGATTTCCTTGAAAATAATAATAATCCTTAGACAGTCGAAAAAACTAAACAGAGTAAATTTGTCCAAAAACAATATTCAACGAAGCCTTTATAAGTAAATACTTTGCACGTGTTATCGCTTACAGTCGATAATTATTACGATACAAAAAATTCACAAATTTCCGTACTAATTTCGAATTGGTTTTTAGAATAAAATAAAAATATCTAGCAAAGTCGCCTTGAATTTAGGTGAATGGCGGCGAGTATTCAAAATGGCATTTGGTGATATTGAATGATGAAAAACAATTTACGCAATCTTTTCTCCACTTGTATTTTTCGATAATGCTAGAAAATATTTACAATGCCATCCTTGATTTTTGTCCTTGGTTGGTCGAATTTTTCATGTTTTTTTTTTTTGCTTTCCCCGACGTAAGTCTCTAAGGAAGAAAATATTCTGGGCACGTTTTGTCATATGAAAGATACTTCACCTACGCATTACATTGTGTAGGTGCTTCTGAGTAAAAAGGCGGATGATGGTGTTTACACTCGGAACAAAATCTTTTTTCTTTGGAATTGTAATGTTGCCTTTTACACTTGGATGCCTCATGAAAAAGGTAACTTCCTAACCTTTTTCAAGGCTAGGCTGAGATGTTTCCGACAAATATTGATGTTGGCAAAGAGATGTCATGTACGGCATGAAAAGCATTTTCGTTATTTGTGTGAAAATGTTGGCTGTTTTTCTTTAAAAAAAAAAAAAAAAAAAACGGGTGATTTCATAAAATGGTAAATTTATATCAAATTATTTTACTATTTTTTATATAATAGCTTCTCTGTTTTGAAAAGATTTCAGTTTAAATGGTAATCTTGAAATAGAAACTATGGCAAAATGAAATTTTCCAAAATTTATAGAATTCTTTGCTTAGGAAACAAAGTGGGAACACAGTACTAATTCAGCTGTGGACATTTTGACATAGTTACATACATTTTTATGTACTTTATTTTTTATTTTTAAGTAACTTGGTCGTACATTATAGTGTTGTTGTTGTTAATAGACAGAGAGCTGGCAACCAAAATACTTACGTCATTTCATAAGCAAAATTTCCATCTTATCATACTCTCTTAACATCGCTGATAACTTATTCGGAAGTCTGCCTGGCTTCCAGTGGTAGAGGGTGCTGCCTCGAAGACCTTAAAAGAACCGGTTAACTTAAATCATTTCATAAACGCTGATTTTTGGTATGGCAGGTGAGAATTATATTTCATAAGCAATGGTAAAATAGCAAACACATTTGATGGTGGGAATAGTGGTGGCGCGAAAGAGTGTGTATAAGTTACATCATATCACGATAACTCGAGAATGCTTCTACTTAGAATGCAAAAAATTTTGCACATGGGTTTTTTTTTAGAAAAAAAGCTCTCTACGTCTACATGTACTTAGGCAGTGCCCGAATATATAGTGAAAAACGGGATTTTAGTGTGGAAACCCCACGAAGGAGTTGCCCGATGGGTCCCATTTTTGAAACAAAATTCACTTTTGTTTTAAGCAAGCACATGTACAAGATTTCTGCACTCTAATGGCCTATTTCATAGTCAAGGCTTAAGTCACAGCGATGGCTTAAGCCAAGGCTTAATAAATATTTCGCTTTCATAGTCAAGGCTTACGTGACATTACTGGCTTTAGACAAGCTTAACTTATGCCCGTCTTCTCGAAGGCTTAATCCTCAGATGTTGCTGTGAAAGCATATGGAGATTATTGCTAAATATTATAAAATTAAATGAACGCACGGATTTCAAAAGTTATATTTTAAAACTTAAATTGAAATTTCCAAAGCGAAAAATAGTTATCTTGTTAGCAGTTTTGAATACTGTATGCCAGCTAGTGTTCGCATTCCAATTGACGTTTTAAGAAGAAACCAAACAGTTTTAGACAAAAATGAGCTATTTTTCTGATGCAGAGGATATAACCGACGAAGATATGTATAATATAATATCGCAAATTGTGACCCGTGAAAAAATTATAAGAAGACGCACAGTTTAAAAAAACAAGTGATAATAATATTTTTGTTATCGTCTTCTTCATTGGTATTCACAATGGAAATTTTCCTTTAAAAATTTAGAATTACCGCAGTGCTGATGCTGACAACTTAAAATTTTTCATCTGCGATTTAAATAAGTCTCTGCGTACTGAGTAGTGTGAAATCGAGTAGGCTTAAATTCTGGGTTTAAGCCATACCGGTGGCTTAGCTAATCTCTGGCTTAAGTCTGGACTGTTCAACCGGGTATAAGTGGAAGCGTTCTCGACTTATCTTGGTATGACGTATGTTACGTATGTCTGCCACCACTTTCTCTCCATCTAATTTGTCTGCCATTTTTACCATTGATCATGAGATATAATTCTGTGCTGCCACACCAAAAATCACCCTTAGTTAAATTAAGTAAGTTAACCGGTTGTTTTTTAGGCCTTTGCGGCAATACCGCGGAGCCCTACACCACTGACACCACTCCAAACAGTCTTCCGAATGACTCATCAACTATGCTAAGAGAGTATGATAAGATAAAAAAATTTGTTAATGAAATGCCGTAAGTATATTGGTCGCGGGTTCTTAGTTTCTTTCTTTCTGAAAATAGATTTCCCAAATGCTAGACGATCGAATTTATCTCTTAATCCGTCGCATATTAGTGTTTCTGAAAAATCGGCAAATATTTTTTTAAATACGAAATCACGTTTGTGATTTATTTATTTATTTATTTATTTATTTATTTATTTCGCTAAATGCTAGCTACAAAGTTCCCAGGTCACAATACTATATATACGAATATATACAAGAATTTTAGTTTTGGAGCTTTTTCATTATAAAAATTTATTAAATTTGTACTCGGCAATGTGAACCGTACAATAACAATAAACGGAAATACGATTGACTAATCCTGTCTAATTTAAAATTACATAATTTTGTCAAGTGTATGAGTTTGTGCACCGAGTGCGGCTCTCAAGTGTTTCCAAAAACACTGAAATACATGTGCATTTGACATATTTCGAGCCATGGAAATTCTTTTTCGTCAGAAATCGAAAATTTTCTTAAGGTATTAAGATACGGACAGCATTGTTTCTATTTAAAAAAATTTATTGTAAAAATTTTGGGTCAACTAAGTAAATATATTATACATCTCGATCACTTATTCTATGTGCTTATACACATATACATATACATATACATTTATATAATATTGATTACATTTGTACATGGGGTTAATTTTCTTTATATCACTTTCAGTCATTCCAACCCTTAATCCAATTTGAACATTTGATATCATAGGTAGTAAGGATCGTAGGTTGTCCGTTGCTTGAAAATTCATAGGCACTGTAGTGCATAATACTGCCATAGTCGAAAGGTACGCCAAATTGAGTTACCATAATTGATGGATATCTATTAAAATTATCCTGGTGATATTTTGCCACAGGATTGTGACGTAATCATCACGATCGGAAACACTTTGAAATCAACCTGCACCAATAAGAAATTGAGCCAAATTCAAATTCTATTTTAAACCGTGCCTATCCACAGCTAAATGGCATCCTGAACTATGATCCTGCAAAATAGAGAAATGTATTGTTATAGTAATAGTCGAAAATTGATCTTGAAATATTTGACAGCATACCGTTCCGTAAATGTAATCCTTGGTAGTTTTAGTGCGTGGTATGAATCTCATGCAAGTTGCAACTTGTGTAACTAATCAGTGTTGCTTCAATTGGGGTACACCGTGAAGGCCAAACTAATTGCAATTTTCCTTATAGTTTTCTTGGAATTATTCAATGCACTTTCCATTTCGGAAGATGCAATTAATGAAGTCGATAATGGACAAAACGCAGAATACGGAGAGTACTTTTAAGGTGATATGATGCTCAATTATGAACAACTGAGTTTCATTTTGTATCCAAATAAATGGAACGGCGTAGTTGCTAATTATTATCAATGCCCTGGAAATATTGTCTTTTACGAAATCGATTCCATATTCGATGAATATTTTTCAATTTATATATTGAAAAATTTCTAATTCATATCTTTTTTTCATTCTCTTTCTCTCTCTCGCCTAGACGAAAAGCACGTGTAATTCATCAAGTAGGCCATGGAAAAATTTAATTTAGTCCTTGGTAGTTTTAGTGCGTGGTTTGAATCAAATGACAAATTCAAATTCTGTTTTAAACCTTATCCACTTACAGCTGAGTGGCATCCTGAACTATGACCCTGCAAAATAGAGAAATGTATTGTTATAGTAATAGTTGAAAATTGATCTATACCGTTCCGTAAATGTAGTCCTTGGTAGTTTTAGTGCGTGGTTTGAATCTTATGCAAGTTGCATAAAATTCAAACCACGCACTAAAACTACCAAGGACTACATTACATATTTTGTAAGACCTTCTTCATAAATTGTACTTTTCGTCTATGAGAGAGAGAGAGTATGAAAAATGGATATGAATTAGAAATTTTTCAATATATAAATTTAAAAATACTCACCGAATACGGAATCAATTTCGTAGAAGGCAATGTTTCCGGGCCATTGATAATAATCAACAACTACGCCATTCCATTTATATGGATACAAAATGAAACTCAGTTGTTCACAATTGAGCATCATATCACCTTCAAAGTACTGTCCGTATTCTGCGTTTTGTCCATTATCGACTTCATTAATTCCATCTCCCGAAATGGAAAGTGTATTGAAATATTCCAAGAAAACTATAAGGCAGCTTGGCTTGGCTTCTTGTACAGCAATTGAAGTAACACTGATTAGTTCTACTTTAATTTGAGTCTTAAATACGTTTTGTTTTACAATGGTACTCGTGATAAAAAGAAACTTTCAGATTTTAATTTAAAATTAGACTTGGGCTATCATTTTGTGGATTATAATAAACAGACAGTAATAAAAAGCTGTTGGCATACCTCATTACGAAAAATTTCCACCAATAAAATGTATGAAATCAGCGCAATCTACTAAGATCTTTATTTATGCACCATTTCAGGTACCGAAATTTCAAAGTAAATACGTTACGACTACTTCTACTATTTGGAGTATGATAATAAATTCTCATCTAGATAACAACATGCCAAATATGTACCTACTATGATAAGAAATCTTCATATGACAGCAAACAAAAAATAAATAAAAAAATAAAATAAGACTAAATACATTCCCATAGCTACAGGCAAAATTACTCAGTATAATTATGTAATTCAGATGTAGTCCACTTTATCAGATATAGGTACGTCACTTAATATAACAAGCATTATGAAGATGTGCCTTCCAAGTATTAGAAAAAGTATAAGATCTATCACAAATTGCCATCTATTTGCAGAAGGTTTTACCCCAAAGATAAGTATATTCACCTTATAATCTCCATTTTTTAGCACAGAACTTGCCAGCAGTGTTGTGCAGTGTAATCTACGTGATGTAGACTACATTATTATCTACGCGTCGACAATTACCTGTAGAGAATATTCTCTTGTCTACATTATATTTTATAACCGTAGACAATGTAGAGAATTATAGTTAGGTAGAAGGTTAAAACGGTTTTATTATACTTTGTTAGTTAGGAAATAGATTATAAGTGCACCAAAAATAGTAATTCGGATAATAACCTACATAATTTATTGAAACTGAGAACAATGAGTAATACTAGCAAGCATAACGAGAATATAGAATAAAAAAGATGCATGTAGAAGTATCGGGTTTTCCAATAAGAGGTGTTATTTTAATTAGCCCGCTATTTCGATAGATGTCGCTTTTGGAGCTGTCATTTTTTGACATTTGACAAGTAGAAACTACGCCATTAATAAAAATGGAACGATACACGATACAGCAACGCATTGAAATTATTAAATATCACTATAAAAATGGTGAAAATGTGGCAGAGACGGTTGGTAAAACTCGAACACTTTTGGGTCGTCGTGAAGCACCTTGTCGGACCGCAATATAGAAATTGGTAGAAAAATTCGAGCTGTCGGGACAAGTTAGTGATGTGAAGAATAAACCCGTGCACGTCGCTCAAGAACAGCCGAGAATATTGCTACAGTAGCCGAATGTGTTGAAGAAAACCCAGGTTTGTCCATTCCTCGTCGTTCTTTGGAATTAGGCATTCCACAAACGTCATTACACCGTATTTTGCATAAAGATTTGGGTTTTAAGGCTTATAAAGTTCAGTTAACACAAGAACTCAAGCCGGCCGATCATCAACAACGTCGAGTCTTTCCTGATTGGGTCCTTGAAATGCATGAAAATGATCCGGAATTCCATCGATGATGAGGCCCATTTCCACCTCGATGGCTTCGTCAACAAGCAAAATTGTCGCATCTGGGGCTCGGAAAACCCAAGAGTTATTGTTGAAAAGCCTCTCTATCCTCAACGTGTGACTGTTTGGTGCGGTTTATGGTCCCGTGGGGTCATTGGACCTTACTTTTTCGAAAATGAGGCTGGAGCAACAGTTACGGTGAATGGATTGCGCTATCGACAGATGATTAATAATTTTTTATGGCCGTAATTGGATGGTATTAATCTGGACAACGTTTACTTTCATTAAGACGGCGCTACGTGCCATACAAGCAACGAAATCATTGATATTTTACGGGAAAAGTTTCCAGACCGTGTTATATCTCGAAGAGGTGATCACAATTGGCCACCGGGATCTTGTGACTTAACACCTTGCGACTTCTTCCTTTGGGGCCACGTGAAAGAGAAGGTCTACGCCAACAGCCCAACGTCGATTCAATATCTCAAAGATGGAATTCGTGAGACTATCGAGGACATAGGGCAGCCACTTTGAGATTTGGTTATGGAAAATTTCATGAAAAGGATATGGTCCTGTAGGTCTTGTCGTGGTGGTCATTTGGCTGATGTTATTTTCCGTTATTAACGGCATACCTTCCTCTTTATAATGAAATAAAGATCTGATCATTTATCTCAAAAAATTGCTTTTTTCTTTGAATATCAAAATAACACCTCTTATTAGAAAACCCTTTACTAAGTCGTACTGAAATTATGTTGGTGTGCTGGTCACGCTAATAAAAAACTATGTGTGAATTATATAATAGAAAATATATTTCCATAAAAAAAAATAGAATAATACCTAATTTATTTAATGTTCTCTGCCTTTTACCCAAGAGCGCTTAACATTTTGGAATTTTATGTTTTCTGGTGTCAAATACCTAAATTCATTGATAGTTCCATTTATTTGGGGAAATTAAACTGATTTTCCTTTTATACAAGAGAAAATCACATATATTTTAAGGGAAATCGTGTTTTGGATGTAGGGAATGGACCTACTTTTTTTATACAGTATATTTCGATATGTAGACTTTGAAATAACGGTATTATTCTTTGCGGAGGAGTCAATTTTACTCACGTTTAGTATTCTAGGGTAATCTTTTCTCTTCTTGTTCAAATATGAAATTTACCTAACCTACACTGTAAGAAATATTAGGGCTATTCCCTAAATTTAAGACACGTTTTTCCCTAAAAATAAATGTAATTTTCTTTGATAGAAAGGGAAAATCAGTTTAATTTCCCCAAGTCAATGAAACATTCAATGAATTTAGGCATCTGGTGCCAGAAAACCTCTAAAAGACGTAAAATTCTCGAAATGTTAAGCTCTCTTGGATATAAGGAAGAGAACATTCAATGAATTAGGTATTATGCTACATTTTTCATTGATATATATTTCAGTTTATATAATTCACACATTGTTTTTGAAAACAACTAATATATTGTTTTTGAATATTTTGTTTGAGCGTGCCCAGCGCACCAACATAACTTCCGTACTACTTAGGGTCAGCTAGTGACGTAACACAACAAGCTCAGCTATTATAATACTTAGACGAAGACGAAGCTAACCTGTCCGAGTTCATTCGTTTGCTCAGCTTGATTTCACAGACATCAACCAAACATAACCTCACAATACGTTGTCTATTTAAATAAGTCAACTCAACTCAACTCGGTGATAAAGCTAACCAAATGTCAAAACTGTTATACAAATTAGAAAAGCTCGGTGGCATAGACATGGATCCGGATAGAGCTTGTCTCGATGTTACGTCACTAGTTGTAATAACAAGACGAAGACGAAGACGAAGACGAAGACGAAGACGAAGACGAAGACGAAGACGAAGACGAAGACGAAGACGAAGACGAAGACTTGGATCCGAACAGGCCCTTAGTAGTATGGGCCATAAGAAATGAGCTATTCCCCGTTTTTAAAGGAGGTTATATTCTATCACCTATGGTGGTGTGTGGTGAAATCACATATTCCCTGCATTTTAGGGAATATTTCCTAAATTTTAGGAAATAGTCCCTAACTTTTTAAGGGGAAAAACCAAACAAAAATTTAAAATTCCCTATATTTTAGAGAATGTTTTCTACATTTTAGGGAATATTCCCTAAAATCTAGGGGGAATATTAGAAAATATATGAAATTTCTCTACATTTTAGGTAATATTCTCTAAATTTTAAGGGGGGGGGGGGCAAAAATTCCCTACATTTGAGGGAGAAAACCCTACCTACGTTTTAGGGATGAAAACCTAAAGTTAATTTTCCACGTGGAGCTTTCCCTAATCTTATCGACAAATTCATAACTGTTGTGGCACAAATTTTTGCCACTCACTTTAGGGAATTATTTTTTACTGTGTACACTGGCATAATTCTATCATTATGCATCTATGCATTATGAACAGCGAGCTCTGAAGATAATATTTAAGTAGTTGACGATACAAATCAGTAGATGTACTTAGATCTTAAGATTGTCAGTGCTGTTAAGGTTTCAATGCGGCCCACCAAATTAAGATTAAGCAAAACAATACATACGAGTTTTTTAGAATAATCCAAACTAAAATAAAGTCACCATCATTATTAACATCATACAAGCCAATAAACTGCCAGAGTTGAGGATTACAAAATGCTTGTGGCATTAAATTTTTCCTTTTTATCTCAATACATCTGCAGTGCAAAATTTTCTCTATAAATCAAAATCTTGGATGCGGGTGGCACTGTGTATAAGATTCGCTCCTGTTCTTGTTTTTTGTCATTTATTTTTGCTTTTGACAACGAACCAGGAGCATGGATGGTATGGACTAGCTTCAATGGAGGCAGCTGCGAGATCGAGTAGATGGGGAAAACCCTAAAAACGCTTCTTTTTCTGGTGTTGGCATAAACATTTTTCTTCTATGCGGCTGGAATGTGGCCAAAAAACGATTGAAAAATTGAGTAATGTGCAAACACTTCAGTTGAACTGGGATCTAGTGTATACCCTGCAGATAGTCGTGAATATTTACACTCCCGGGTAATTCGAAAACGTGAAATGATTAATGGAGTTAAAAATTCAATTCAATTTGTACTTTTAATTAGAAGATTAGTATTTTTTTTTTTCTAACTAAGCCCAGAGGTTTTTCTTGGTCTTGTTATTAGATTTTTAGAAAATTGTTCATTCGATACTAATGGTGATGAGATGATGATGTTTGATGGAGGTTTATGGTTTCCAGAAATCTGAAATTTGTAAATCATATTTGAAAGGAGTTTGTGTGCGATAGATAAGGCTCCACAAAATACTGTCTATCTTTGTCAATGAGGGAAGAAGAAAAGATAAATCCATGTAGAACTGGTTAAGCTTGTTGTGCTATTTATAGCAAGATTGACAACAGCGAAAGTATTATGTCTATTTTTAGTTCAGTTTAATTTCATGTGTAACTAAAGAATTGAACCTGTTGAAAATACACATATTTCTGCTCGTTTCTTGAAGCCCTATTTGGGCGTCTACTTCTTGGATTGTAAAGCAAAAATATACATAAATCTTCATGTATCTTAGATTGTATGTAAGACCAGGGGGGAAAGAACTTTTGTGAATAACAGGAGATAAATTATTATATACTAACTTTTCCCTTATTATACTTTATTGTCTTGAAGCGAATGGACGCCTATTTCAATTAAATATTATTGCGGAGGAAAAATCTAAGTCGAAAAAATTATAAAACTTAGTATTTCCCGTTATTAGATAACTATCATCTATTGTCGGTTGTAGATTGCTTTTTAATTATATTATTTTTGTGATTATTTGTTTTATTTTTATCATGCAAAATCGAAAGCGATGATATTGATGTATCCTTGAAAGTTTTAAAAAACAAACAAACAAAAAACTAGTGTATAGGCATCTGAAATTTATTATATATCTGTGCTTATAAAACTCATGAACCAATTGGCTACCGTAAATTCCATTCCATTTGAGATAATATCAGCCAGAAACTTTAAACTAACATTAAAAACTACTCCTCTATTCTTATGAGACGTAAATAAAGGAATCACTTCCAGAGGCTAAGCGAAAAGTATCTAGTTGAATGTGTGTGCGTGTTTTCGTTTTTTTTTTTATTATTCAAATTAACAAGAACATAATTATTAAAAAAATTCGTGAGATGTACACATAGGAAACATATTTCCTAACGCTCCAATTTCGTAAACATTTCAATATAAGTTATCATTACCGACAAAACTGAACAACACAATAGAAAATATGGCAAAGTAAGACCTTCAAAGGCAGAATTCAAATTTAGAAAAAGAATGTAAAGTGCGTAGATTGGCACTTCTACAATACAAAGCGAAATACTAGAAAAAATCAAGGCTGGCTATCTCAATTGAGACCATTACTATGGAATTTTGAACAAATCTCCGTAATCCAAAGAGCAGCACACTGCTGTCTAATACAAGAGGCAGTTCACTGTTATCGATTTTTCTAATTTTCATAAGCTCTCTTAATAATGAAACCAATATCAAAAAAGGATTTAAAGAAGTTTAATATTATCATTTAGCTTAAATGAGCAAACACAATTTGTTAGATGTTGTAGTCTTCAATATTAAATTAAAATTAATTTTATTTTAAAAATAAACAAAAAACTAATTAAGCAAATATTTCGCAATTACAAACAGCAAGCAAAATTAGGAAAATTAAAAAGAAATAAAGGAAAAAGGCAAAATACAGAAAAATAAGATTTAACAGAAATGCGGAGAAAGATCATTTTTTATATATACAGGGTGATTCACATCAAGATACCTTACGGTATACTACGCGATTCCTTGAGATAAGCTGATCAAAAAATTGTTCCATACCCCCTGACCCCCAAAACACCCTGCCCCAAAAATTATTCACCTATATTTTTGTACTCTAAACCCTTAATCTATCAAAAAAATTCCAATACTCTACAGCCCTCCCACATAAAGTTAGGCGCCCGTGAATATTGCGATAGCAAAATTTACCGCCGAGGCCGCTCAAATCTGCAAATTACCGTTAATCGAAATAAAATATAGCCTATAATACCCATGCATGGCTAATTACCAAAGTGAATTCTTACTTCTTTTTTATTGGGCTTAGAGATCCTGAGCTTACCCCTGCGAATTATTGCAGCTCCTGATATTATCTGAATTTTTTTTAATTTACCTTAATCAGCTCCCATTTCTACCCCGCACTCTCCCCGCCCCTTTTCCTAAGCCTATCTTGTTCGCGCTGAGCTCCCATTTTTTTTGATACCACATACATTCTCCTTCTACTCTCCATTCTCTCGTTATCCCGGAAAAACCCGAGAAAACCTATCCTCCTACATCCCTCAAAAACTACCCCAACAAAAAAGAAATTTAAATTTATTTCGACAGTGGAAGGTAATAGGCAGATGTACCTCACATATAAAAAAAAGTCCAACCCTCTACAACAAAAATTGATACCCTTAATCGTCCCAGGAGATTCGCACTTTTTCCCATTTCTTGTTTTTCCTAATTCTCCAACCATGTTAGTGAATTGGGAATGGAGAATTAGGGAATTAAGAATTCTAAGAAAACGCAATTCTCATCTCCCAAATTCCCAAATTCTCCGTGCTACAGAATCCGGCCCCTGTAGATGTGATAAAAGAGTAATTAACGTATTCGCTCCTCTTTTTATAGCTTTTAATAGAGGGGATTTTAGAAATGGCTGCTAACATCCATACGTAACAGGCAGACCCTTCCTGAACTGAGGCATAGGAAGAAGTTCATTAACTTGAAAATAATATGGGGTTAATGACCCTAGAATTCGTAAAAATGACGATGAAAACTACAAGATAATTTTTATAGCTTGTAATTTATTGGCCAATATTTCGGTCGTTTGTTTAGACCATCTTCAGTGACTAAAAATATACAGTTCATTAACTTCCCAGACAAATGCATTAAATCAATATATAATATCCTTCTTAAAAGGGGCAACCGTGGATTGGACCTAACACGCTGGTAGCATAGCACAAAAGATCCTTTAGGTTGCAGTATTTAGAGGTCGAAACTATAGCCCCACTCCCCTTATACAGGGTGTATGGGGTGTTACACCCGAACGCTATGGATAGCTCATGCTTAGACAAGCACAAAATTGTATGGGCTATGGGGGAGATCCAAACGGTTTTCGAGATATCGAGACTTTAAGATATACACCCTATAATCATGTAAGACAATCGCTGTGCCTTTCCAATGATCTATAAATTGTTCACCTGCTCCTCTCGGTTTTGAAGTTATGTCTCAACAGAATTAAAGGTGAAGGCCCATTTTAGGCACAGTACCTACAAACATGTGACATGTCTTAAACGATACATTATGATACTCTGAACATACTTTATTAACAATGCTTTTTTTAATTAGACGGCGGAAGCCTTGGAGGGAGGGGGGGGTGACAAAGTTTTATCTAGTAAATTTTAGAAAATCTAGTACAGTATCGAATTCCTTAGGCCCAAAAAAAAAATAATTGAGTACCCATACTCCTATACTACAGCTCTTTATAGCCATCTTCATGCTTACTTTTTTAGTAGTTTCCTCTTTTTATTCGAATTGAGGTACTAGATTTTGCGTACCTTAGATCGGCCCTAACACAGTATGGTTATGTCCGGCTCATTACCAACAACAATTCGTAGAAGAAAAATGTTCTATACATACTTTTAAGTTAGCTGGTAGGAACCCCCGGAGGGGGGGGGGCTGCCAATATTTCATGCTGCATATAAAATTAAAGGTCTTGCCGAGTACTATCGGGTGGTGTACTTTATTCCCGATTCAGAAAACTTTCTGGGGACATCTTTGCTGCAGGAAAACCCATTTCCATTCACTCGGGTCGCATACACCCCAGCTACTACATTTCGCATATAGTTTTGCAGTTCTTTCTTCCATGGCGATTAGGGCTCTATTGTGAACATTTTTCTAATAGGATGTCATTTTCCACGACTCACCAATTTCGTGCAATCATGAGAAGTAGAAAAGTCCCAAAAGAGTCGCTCAAGCTATATCCGGTCGCCAAAGCTTTCCCCGGCTTAATTCAAATACACTATATCAATATAATATGTTCAGAGTTTAATAATATATCGTCTAAGATATCTCTCATGTCTGAAGGCGTCGTGCCTAAGAGTGTATGAAAACTGGGCACTCCCCTGTCGGAATTTTAACTAAGTTGTTTTTTTTTTTTATTTAACTACTATATTTATCAAAAAACACGTCATCAACATCAATTTTCAGCCCGAAAGCTTCACCTTAAAATCACTCATCATACTCTGTACTCAAAATGTAACCATTTCTGGGTTTTTTGCAGTTTCTCTTGAAAATATCCAGCGAAAATGGCTTATAAAGCTCATTTCCAATAGACAATTGCCCACTTTCTGGCCTTTATTAAACTTTTTCGCTGGATATGCTTAAGAAAAGGTGCAAAAACGAAAAAGAGTTACATTTTGGGTTTAGAATGTTATAAGTTATTTTGAAGCGAATTAAGCCTTTGGGCTTCTTAAATCCAGTATGACAAATTGGTGTTGATGAGCAGTTTTTTGATAAAAATAATAGTTAAATAAAAAAACTTAGTTAAAATTCCGAAATTTTAACTTTGTTCCGCTGTAATTTCAAAACCAAGAAAAGTCTTATAGACCCTTATAAAGGTCAAGCGATTATCTATCTAAAAGATTTTAAATCATTATCATAGGATCTAATACTTAGAAGTTATATAGTTATCTATAAAAACATACCCAAATAACTTAAAGTTCCATTATCTCGGAAACCGTTTGGATTTCCCCCCACAACCGACACAGTTTCTCTAAACATAACCTATCCATAGCGTTCGGGTACATACTACAAACGTTTAAGATTGACATAGTACATCGCAATAGTATATACCACCGCCTATCTTCTGATATCCTACTTCCATCCAGTTTTGCTGTGCTTTACTTTCTAGTGTATCCTCACTGCTATGATTAATTAAATAAAAAATAAAACAAACGATATGCATTAAGGATATTTATACTGGATTGGATTGCCTTAAAGTCAAGACTGACTCGATTACAAATAATTGTGAGAAAAACGTAAGCCGAGATAAAAGCAATTTCTCCACACCTAATTATAAAATTTCCCGATAAATTCCTATATTCCCACCATTCTCTATAATTTAATTTCAATTAGCATTTATTAGATCAATCGAAACAATCGAGTAGGTACTTTATTTATTAATACCATTAAATGCATCATAGCGGCTGAACCATGAAAAATTATCTTTGATCCTGGTAACTTATTTCTCCATCAATTTATTTCGCTATCAATCAATTTGATAAAAAATTAGCCGAGCGTTAGGTTCAACATTTCAGCGAACAAAGCGTGTCAAAAAAAAAAAAAATTGAAATGAAAAATAAATTAACAATTTCACTCTCCTAACACCAGAGGGGTTTTGAAACAATATTTGTTCAAGCTCGTGAAAAAAAAATGGAGAAATTAAATATAAAAAAAAAAAAACAGAAAATGTTTGAAGTTCGAAAATAGATGAAAAGCGGAATGCACGTCGGAAAGGGCACTGAGTTTGTGGAATGGAAAGTAGAGCGAAAACTTTCCAAAGTAATATATCAAGAGGTCCTATTAAGTGAAATTGTTCGAAACAAGGGCTTACGGCGAAAATCGTCGTCACTGAACTATGGCACTAGGAGTTGGAGGAATTGGCGGTGGAGGTGGTGGAGGAGCAGCAGGATGAGGCTGTTTTTCGGTGGGTTTTTGAATCCAACAGCAGGCGGACAAATGAAAAAAAAAAAACTTCGACCCAGTCGAGAAGTGGGACGAAAGAGCAAATGCGAGGAAAATTCAAATAAAATTAATGAATTGTAAAGCCTGTGACATTTTTATGGTGGCAGCCATATAATTTATGTGATTCACTAAAGTTTCTGGCTTAAGCAAACATTTCTTGTAGTACTTCTCGCTCGATATACTGCTCACGTTCGCCAGGAACTCAGAAAGTTTAAGTTACTTAAGAATTTTCTTTGGGAAAATTCATGTGTAGAGTTTGGTATGACTGCATATATGTAGGTATATCCAGTCTATAGACATATTATGAAGTTGGATGTCGGGATGCCGTGTGTTAAGTAATAACATGTTAATGTCAAACTTTGTTCATTCATATCGCGTTGAAGGTGTATAGATTAAACCGTATATTATTGTCTAAAAAATTCTCACAAATTTCCCTACGGCGCGAGGTAATCCGCCGACAGAATAAACAAGTTCATGCAGTTTTTTTTTTCTTCTTCGATTTTGATATAACATGCTTTGTGAAAAATAAAAATCCTCTGATAGCTGGATCTCATAACAATAAAGCTTTCGACATCCATCTTACATCCACATGAGCACATATCAATTTTCTATGTTTTTCAGTATTTTCATATGTTCCGGTTCATTTGTCAGAGAGTTAAATTTCATCATGTGTGCTCCTGTTGGAAAAGTAATTTCTCTTTTCAATATAATAAATGTTGCGCAATAAAATCTTCGCGAAATTTTTCCCTAAAAATGGCTTTGAATGTATATACATAATTTCTTGTGATTTTCGTATATTAAATTGACTCATCTTGCCTTATTAAATTGACTTAATATGAAAAAGACTGTAAAACAGGAAGAAGAAAAAACGACAATAACATGATAATAACGAACTCACTACCACAATAACATGAAGTACAAAGATTCTACTAGTTATGATTCGTCCGAAATTATAATACGTTTACTTAATTTTTTGACAATGCTATTGCCTAGTCAAATTTTTAATCTCTAAATAACAATTTCACTCAAATGAACAACTCCCATAAGGATTGATTCACTATCCCTTTAACTGCATGAGAGGATATATAACTTCACAATAACGCACCCTGATAGCATTCCTCCACCCTTTTTTAAGTCATGTTGCCGCTACTGAGAATTATTTTCCAAAAGTCGTAGTAAAAATGAAATTTCTAACTATTTATAAGCCTGTTGCAAAATTATTGTGCATGTCAAAATTATTCGAATCTATCATTTATTCTCAGCACTTTTATGGCACTTCAAAGTGTTGCCTCAGAGCTGCCCGAAATGACTGAGAGAATAAACAAAAATCCCTGTATTGGGAAATGCTACAAGGACTTCGTCAGGCAAAAATGTTTATCGACTGGCGGAAAAACAAAAGAATTCATACTCTTTAGAAGAACAGAGCTCAAGATGATTACTGAGCTCTTCTCAGGACATTGCCCATTGAGGTATCACTTAAACAAGCTGGGCTTGACTGAGACTTCATCCTGTCATTTCTGTCAGGATGCTCACGAAACCTCGAAGCACTTGCTCTGTAACTACGAAGCATTGATCAAGCGGAGACTACTCCACCTCGAATATGCTTTTCCTCCACCAACCTACGTGTGGAACCTCAATCACAGAATGGTTCTAGACTTTTTTAACAGTCTAAACGTAGAAAGGGAGTAAATGCAGTAGTAGATCTTTCAGGTCGCAGTGATTGCGAGGCTAACGCCTACACACCCCTTCACAAATCTAATTTAATCTAATTAACTCTTAGCTATCAATTTCCTACTGCAAGATCCAACATGGGTTTATTTAGGGCAGGTCAACCGTCAATAACTTTTTGAATTTTCTCGCTGGCGAATACGCAAAAGGCTACCATACAGATTGTATTTATATTGGCTTAAGCCTTCGACGAGTTATCTCACTTCGCTATACTATTTAAAATGAAAAAGTATTGGTCGGAGGCTTTTTTAGATAACACAATAGCTGACAGGGTACAACATACGCAAAAGAACGCCTCATACATTTTCGTAGAAGATTTATAAATGAAGCGAACAGTACAAATCGGCAGAACAATTTGTTCTCTCCAGTATATGAGAGTTCAAGAACAAGGTACACAAAAACGCACAGCAAATATATCAAATATATTTCCGCCATTCCATCTTGAAGGATTAGTCTGGCGTAACACAAGGGAGTCAATTGTGTCCGTTCTTTTTTATTCCATCTATTGACGATTTTTTCTCTGTTGTGAGGCACTACAAGGTCTTGATTTATGCTAAGAAATTAACTTTTCGCTCAACTAAGTTTAAAAAGTAGGGCGACCTTCATAAAATTTGTGATGGTCACCCCCAATTTTTGCGATTGATGGACAAGCAAAATTTTGGTACTCAATATCCACAAATGTGAGATTATGACTTCATACAGAAATTTTTTTGCAATTTCATCAATTGCGGTTGGTGATTTAGCAATAATCTTTTTGTTTATCAATTTTTTTAAAGTGATAACACTTTTTTACGAAAAGTCTTCTTCATTTTTCTGTATGAATTTGGCTAGCCCCGCTTAGGGCTAAACTGCTAAGTACAAAGTACAAACTTTAACTGAGTGAATATATGTGAGGTCATTCCAGGCATATACGGCAAGCAAGAGCTAGCCGTACTGAAGAGTATTAAGTTCTTGCTGATACGAAATGCCTTTTGCACTTTCAGGTTAGGACTTTCTACAACAAACAGAAACCAATCACCTATGATTATGGGATTTCGGATTCTTTGATTCAGCTTGTGGCTACTGTCTGCGACTTCGATGAGAAATGTGACCATAGATTGAATTTTACCTCCCACATAAACTACATGGTATCAAAGAGTAGTTTTATGCTGCGCTGTATAAAACGTTGGTCCCGAGATCTTTCGAGTCCTACCATAACATTCTGTTTGTACACTTGCTTTGTGAGACCACTTCTTGAATACCCTAGCCAGGTCTGGTCTCAATTTTATGGTACACACGTCGACCTATTCAGTCTGTTCGGCGAAACTTCTTACGATTTGCTCTCAGGCACCTACCCTGGAATAATTCATCAATTTTTCCACCCAATGAAGATCGCTTGAATGTTTTTAAAAATGCACTCGCTTGAAAAACGTCGCATGGTTGCCAATTTAGCTTTTGTGGATTCAATCTTAAACGCGAATATTAATTCTTTGTTGTTACTTGACAAAATCTCTTCCAGTTATACTAGGAAAGGAACAATTTGAGAACGCTACCTCTGTTGTATATTAGCTCCTCGAGGTCTGACTTTGTCATGATGCACCTATTAACCGCATTAGTATTGCTGCTAATAATATGGCTGAGCGTTTTATTCTTAACGTCTCTAAGCATGTAAAAAAAAAAAGTCTGCACAATACTTAAATCATACATGTAATTTCATCCGGTATTTGATTTAACATATTAACACTAACAGCGACTAAGTGATGGAACCCATGTACTGTTACCGTCTATTTATTAAACGTTTCAATAAAGTGAGCTTATATTAATCTGGTTCTGATAATCAGAAAAAACGGCCACTATCGATTATTTGAAATTTGGATACTATGTGTAGAATTTGGTTATAGATCTTACCACTAGGAAAGAGCAGATACAGCGGGGATGATCGGGACGATCGCTCCTTCCCTGCCCCCCTCCCCCAAACCCTAGAGTCCTAATGAATCAAAATTTATAATCTTAATATTTATACGCTAATCAAATGAAAGGGAAAATATAAAAAAAAAATCTTTTTAAAAAAGACTTCATCAAAATCGGCGCTAAGAAATAGAAAATAATTTCTGCCTTCACTTAATGAGAACATCACAAAAGTTTTCTAGGGTTTCCCTTCATTTTGCATTTAATTAACTTTTTAAATTATATTAAATTTGCGTGTAAATTTAACGATTTTCAAGGTACACAAATAAATCAAAGTCTGGGCAGTTGAAATTTTATTACTACAGTGAATAACAATTTCCGAACTTTGAAATTTGGAGCTGGTATTGTTTAGCAAAATTCTTAATTAAATTACTTTGATGTTACTTTGCTCTCTTTATATTTATTCAAGAAGGAATTTATTTAGATTCTCGGGTATATAGCAAAAGCTAAAAAATGTTTTTAATTTGTTATTTCATCACACAAGCCATTATATTTTTGGTGACAAGTTTCAAGTCTTGGTTTGAACTCATCAACAGGTCCCAAATAGCGAAATTGTGTGACTTAAAAAACAAATGAAAAAATAGAATAAGGAAAAGAAATGAAAAAATGAAATGAATTTGAGAAAAAAAGAAAAAAAAATGTTGTTAAAAAAATTTAAAAAAACAGATTCATTCGAAACGAATCGAACCTGTATACGCCCGCAGTGGACTGAAAAAAGGCAAAGTAAGAAGAAGAAGCATTTCGTGTTAGCAGAAAACCTTACACTCATCAGTACAGCTTCGTTTTCTGCCTGCTGTAGACGCTTGAAATAGATCAAATTGCTCTCCTCTCATATAAACTCAGAATAAATTCTGGGTGTGAATTATATGAGGCAAAAACTCCTATATTATACCAAGGAGGAAGAAATAAAAGAAGAAAATACTCTTTAGGATTTTTTACCGGGCTAAATTTATATTTGTTCAAGAAGGAATTTATTTGGATTCTCTGGTATATAGCAAGCTAAAATACAGGTTCGAATCGTTTTGAATGAATCTGGTTTTTTGAATTTTTCTAATTTTTTTAATAATTTTTTTTTTTGTATTTTTCTCAAATTTGTTTCATTTTTTCCTATCTTTTCCTTATTCTATTTTTTCATTTGTTTTTCATGTCAATCAATTTCGCTATTTGGGACCTGTTGATGAGTTAAAACCAAGACTTGAAACTTGTCACCAAAAATATAATGGCTTGTGTGATGAAATAACAAATTAAAAACATTATTTAGCTTTTGCTATATACCGGAGTATCCAAATAAATTCCTTCTTGAACAAATATAAGTTTACCCCGGTAAAAAATCCTAAAGAGTATTTTCTACTTTTATTTGCTTTCTTTCTGTACCTTGAAAATTTTTAAATTTATGCACTAATGTGATATAATTTAGAAATTTAATTAAATGCAAAATAAAGGCAGAAACTCTAGATATCTTTTGTAATGTAGGTATTCATTAAGTAAAGGGAGAAATTATTTTCTATTTTTAGTTCGGATTTTGAAGCAAAGTTGTTTAAAATGTAATTTTTTAGATTTATTAGTTTTGATTTTTTAGTTTAAATTAATCTCAAAAAATTTAAAATTATACCATTAAGGAATGTTCAGTACAAGAAAAATTTTTTCATTTTACTGTGATCGAGAGCTTAGAAAAGCCGGGTATATTAATGAAAAGTAGTAGTCTGGAGAAAAAAAAAGCAAAAGCTTTGCCTTTAATTTTTGCAACAAACTACAGCCCAGTACAGGAAAATATTGTGTTTGAAGGAATTGCTAACTAGCTTTGTGTGAAAAATATCAGCAGTAATACAAGGTAAGAAGGGTATAATACCTATATTATATTATATATAAATTTTATCATATTAAATAAAAGAACTCCTGCGATATCTGGGCTAATGAAATTTTCACGCTGAAACGGAAAGAAAAAGCTTTGCAGGGCGGACTATAAACTTCAGGAGATGAAAGCGGACGTTGAGTTATGAAAGAGGAAAATGCGTATTTAGGAGGGATTTTGATATATTTCCCCTTAACATCCTGTCACACTAAATGATGACTCCTATTTTTTTCAAACTTAACTCCGTTTTCCGCAAAACCGTTTTAATATTTAGCAGCACTGATGACTGTCGAATTGTGTTTCCCGCTTAATGTTCCAAGTGACGCTACAGCACCATAGATTTGTGAAAAGTAGTTATTTATCTTGGCGCACATTATTTATTGTAAATATATCTTGTAACAATATCCAGACATATATGGATTCTTTTCTTATTATATCTACTATAGAAGCCTTCTTTTGCACGGAATAACGATAGCTTGCGTCAGAATTGTGTTTGAAGAAGTATGGTCTTTGCTTACACGGGTCAGTATGCTGCCTCTGCCTCACGAAAACTAGATGGTATGATGATGGTTGGGAGTAGGAATGAAATATCATCCTATCTACAGATATCGTCCGGCAGAGGTAGCATACTGAGATGTCTAAATATTTTGTCCTTTCCTATCCACCGAAAACTGAGCATTTGCCAGTGTTAGCAACAAAACACTGAATTTTTTATCCCACTGGAAAAACATTAAAAATTAGCCCAGAACTAACCGTATATTTCTAAACTTTCTTCACGCTCGAGAATTATTTTTAATACTTTTATCTGTCCAAAAGTCAATTTGCTCCTTTTAATAGCAGATTGAATAAGGTAAATTTTTTGGAAATTACTGATATGGTTATAGATTACATGAATAGCAGCTATCAAAACTAACTTGAAATAATTATTGTTTCCGTCATTAGAAATGTTTTAAAAATAATGGAGTATTTAGTAGAGAGGGGGGGGGGATTCTATTCAAATTTGTATAAATAGCAAAAATTTAGATTCCATGGCCTCATTCTAAATTTATGCTCTGGAGCTTAGTTAATTGTGCAGCTTGGAGCTTATTTGTTTGCAGTCAATATAAGATAATATCCGTACGAAATAATCTTGAACGACCAAATTAGCTTCTACAATACAAAATGCGTAAATAATAAATTTAATTGTGACGAAAAATGGGAACTTATTTAAAGTAATAATTTCCAATTCAAAGCACATTAATAACCTCAGAGAATATTTAACTTGACTTATAATATTAACAATTGATTTGTTTCTTATTTTCAATTCTATTTTTAAAAGATTTAATTTTATCGCCTCCCCTGGAGCAAATGTCTGGAATAACTCTTTACTAGTTGTCTCCGATTAAACTAGTTTGGGCGGGTCAATATCACGTATGCTTTGAGGTACCTCAAAATTTTCATGATTATATCAGTTAACTTCCTGCCCTTACTGCCCTTCAGTCGATGAAACAAAATCATCGACAAATTGTGTACAGTAACAACTACAAACTGCAATGCTTTAAAGTTGAATGATCACGTGACTCATAGCAGCTGCCTGTGCTGCCTGCATATTTTATGGTTGCACCTCATTTCTTTTTACAACAAGCATCCTACCAACAAGTTTCGTCCTGCAGAAACAGCATACTGACCAATCTAACAAGGCTCCTTATGATAACATTACGATTGGAAATCACAAGGAGCAGTGCAGGAAAAAGTCAATGAAGTAAAAAAAAAAATATCTTTTATACAGGTTTTGTGATGATTTCTTTCAATTTTGGTGAAATGGTTGCCAGATTTCTATATTGTATTAGAAATCTGGCAATAAACCAATATAAGGTAAATGAAAAATTTCAAAATTTCCATGAACAAAACCATTACAGTGCTAATATTCTTATCAGAAAAGATTTTCCTTTGCTTCTAAAAACAGGTTTAAAAAATTATACTTAATATCCTTTCATTTCTGCTATACTCTCAGGAGAATGCCATAATCAATCTCGCAACAGCCTCTAACCGACTATTTAAATTATTCATGTCACTCTGTGGATGCACGACTTTCTTTCTTGTACTTAATCCAATTTTAGCATAGCATCACCACAAGTTTGTCAACATATTTGTCAATATATTTTCTGAAGTGATCTTTGTTCTGGGTCCATGACGGGTATAATGTCGCAATTTGATGAATTTATGGAAGCAGTTTACATGCCCACTTCGGAATGGCAGTTCGGCGGCCACAGAATACCACTGTTGAAAGAGGAAATTGTATTATTCGAATTGTTTGTACAAATGGACTGAGTTCCAGCTTTGTTGCTAGTTCGAAAGTAACAATCATTATACAAACCTACCTAAATAAATACATATGTATGCGGACAAGCATTTCGCTGATAAAATGAACTATTCCATGGATGTACAATATTCTTCCTAGCTACCACTGACATAAAAGTATGTTTGTTTGTGTATTGTATATAGATAATATAGATAAAACCGTAAAGTTTCATCAATTTACCATGGTGGTTATCCCGAGGCAATGTGTTCTGAATTTTGGTTTATTAAGAAAACACAAAAATTATTTCATTTGGACAGTTTGTTACAACGTGTGTGTACGTAGAGTTCGTTTTCCGAGAAGAAAAACTGTTTTGGAAAATATTGAGTCGGAAGCAACTGTCTCATAAATGATGTAATTTTTGATAATGGAATTTCATAACTTCAACGAACTAAACTGACTACAGGATTGCATATCCGTTGCAGACTGAAAAGAACATATTTATTTTTATATTGTCCCAAACGGGACTTGTACTCACAATTTTTTGAATCGATCATAGGGACTAGAAGAATTTTATGAGAACTATAATTTCTAATGATTATAAATTAAATTATAAATACAAAAGAAAAAAAACAACCGCCTCGTGCGGTAACATAAAGATAAAAATAAATTAAAAAAGCAAAAATTTCACAACTTATTTGTACGCTTTCAGCGTTACTGGTTCATGGTATCTGGAAGCATCCAAGGCTTAATAGGATAGATAGAAATTATGAAATGCAAGAGGAAAAATCAGCTGTCTCAAAAACTGGACGAGACAGTTTGTTTTTTCTGTGGTAATTACAATTTAAATTAAAATCATTAAAAACTAAAAATTTGAAAATAACATTTTTAAAATTTATTGATTTTTATGCACTATGGACAAATGTTATATCTTGTTTCGTTTTGGAGCAGAAATGATTAGGAGAATTGTAAAAATCACCATGCTAGTCGAATCCTTTGAGCTCTATTTTTCCGTCAGTAGAACAGAGAAAACCCTTGAATGTCAGTGATTGATACTGAAATTCCAGATCTAACAAAAAATGATGTGCTAACCCTTTTTATAAAGCCAAATTTCCGAAAGATTAAAATATGTGGACAGTGTTTCACTACCTTCTTTATCAGTAAAAATACACAACTCGGATGACGTAAAATGGGATATTAAGATAAGATATTTCTATCAAAGGCACCCAATCAACTCGAGCTCCTTTTCTTTGAAAATAATTGGAAAATTGACTAACATTTAGGATACTTGGGAAATATTTTTGAATGTTCGATTCCCTGATTGACTGATAATGTTAATTCAGTCCAACAAACTGAAAAATACCCTCTCGATATAGTATCCATATACAGCGAAAAATGAAAGTGTTTAATACGATTTAAAAATATGAAAGTCCCCATAAAATATTTGCTCCGCCCTCTACTTTTGGAGGCGCGTTTATAAAAGAAAAATCTCTGAAAATGTCTCTAAAGGATACTAACTATATACTATTTTTAAAGGGACTTCAGCTTAAGTAAGTGAATTTAGCTGTTTTCGTCGATACATTAGGTGCATTCAAAAATATAATCGTTACTCGCGAAAGCTAAACAAACCTATAAGGCATTAGTTTCTTAAGTACTGAATCACTGACATGCTAGGTAACCATTTTTTCTAATCTGAGCAAGGAGAAGAAACATTGGCGTAAATAGGACTTTTTGCTGGGATGGGCCAGGTCCCCCAACTTTCGTACATAGGTTTTAACAAACATTTTGTTTGCCAAATATATGTATGTACCACCTCATGAGTTTTCCCAGATTTTGACCGACATTTTTCATGCGTTGCTCTAAGCATTTACAAGATATTGATATAATGCCTAGAGCCAATGAAATTGCATAGATTAAAAAAACCATAAATTTTCTAAAGTTACAAAGAGTAGAGCAAGTGTAACAGTTATAGAACTCACAAGAAACATAAGCTGTGTTTTTTTTCTTTTTGTACTTTATTCTAGAACTCCCATATACTGGAGAGAACAAATTCTTCTGTCGATTGAAGCGAACTATTTGTTCTGTTAGCTTCAGTTGAAAATGTATGAGGCGTTCTTTTGTGTATCTTTTATTCTGCTATAATCTAAATTCTAGAACATATTTTCCGGTGCACACAAAAAATAAAATAATTCTCATAAAAATAAAAAAATTAAATAATTCAAAAATAAATCTTTGTCGAGGTTGCGATGCTAAGAGCAGAAGAACAACGAACAGTTTTAAATTGTTTCCCATTCTTTACTATAATTCTCGTTGAATGATATTGAGTACCCGAAGAGAGAAAACCATGGTTACATCGGTTATAAATTAGTATAAGTCATCAGCATTCAATCAATTTTTGAATAACTAGTCAGTCAACATTCGGCAATCGGACTTTATTTATTGCTTATCGAGACCAACGGCGTCGAGTATTTACGAAATGGTTTTAGTCGGACATTTAAATTATTGTGAAAATGGAATAGTACATAATGTAATTGGCGAATTGAGTGAAAGTGCATTCTTTTGTTTAATCCCAATGAGCCCAAGCGACACACATCTATTCCCTACAATTCACTCCAAACATCCAACGCGATTTATTTTTTTTTTTTTTTAAATCATAGGAAATAGTGTTTATTTGAAAAATAAAATAAAATTTGCACGATTTTAAACGAAAAATAAAAGAAGGTGATGTCGTTTAATTAACAGAAAATGATATGATAGTGATGCTCTGCCTAATGTCCAGTATTTATTCCAAGTACGGGTACTAGAACCCATACTTCAAATGTTTTAAGTACAAGTACAAGTTCCGGTACTGGTACTTAAAAAATTTCAAGAACAAGTCCAGGTACTGGTGCTGGTACTTACAAAGGTTAAGAGCTTTCGAGAACTCAAATCAGAAATTTTGAAAAATCTTTAGCCAATTAAATAACTGGATGAGATTTCCATTTACGAAATGTTTTAATTTCTACATAATTTTAGAAGTTGTTCGTACAGAATTTGAGTTTGTCTTTAGCAAAACAAATGTCACATCAGATAATGATTGCCTTTGTGTAGCATTTACAAGACCTGCAAGTGAAATGGCCAACCTTCTCAACAAAGGATATCGATTCAGCATGTCAGTTTCTGTCCTACTTATATATTCCTAATTTTCTTTCTATCTTACTGAAAGCGGTAAGATTTCTTGAGGCACTGTCGAGGTGCAGATAACATCTATTATTAGAAGCCGTATTTAAATAATTTACAAGATCTGAAGTACTTCGCGCTATGACGGTATTTTTAGTAAGTGCGTTGAGTACCAGTATCTGGACTTGTACTTGAGAATTTTTTAAATACCTGTACCGGGACATGGACTTGTACTTAAAAAACATTTAAGTCCAGGTCCTGGTACTGATAGTAATCCTGAAGAACCATTGAACAGGTCTGAAGTTAGATACACATTTTAGATCAATTATTTACATTTTTATTAAGCACTAATAAAGAGATAGTTAAAGTCTGTATACACTTTAGTTTACGGCTTTTTTTTTTTTTTTTGTGCAAACTTATTTCGTACGTGTTGCACTGTTAGTTTGTTTTTAATTATCTTATTTTTACTGTTAATGAGTGCCATGTTCGAAAACCTCTCGTGAAGCTGTTGTTCTTAACCAAGTTTTAGGTCGCTGGAAAAGCTCTGTTTACAGCCGCGCGAGCTGACAGGGAGACCCAGAGCTGCTTGCATCAACTAGTATAAATTTGGGCAGAAGTCATTTTTAATTTCTGTTTTCAGCCTTTCCAAATTTACAACAATGCTCCTGTTTTGGAACATATTATTTTTGTTTCAGCCTGTAAGATGGAAATGACTACATTGTAAACATTTTTCTACTTTTCTGCAAATGCCTCTCCATGTTTCAGGTACAACTTTCTAAATGAGTCAACTGAATGCGCCAAAGTTAGATTTTCAAACCAATTTTTGAAGTTAGTATACATTTTCCAATTTTCGAATGGCCTTGTATCTGATGGAAGGTCTACTAAATTACTTTTACCTAGAGTGGATTCAACCCTTCTCCTTGTCGAGACTCGAGTAGATTCTAGACAAATTTAATGTTTTTCTGTATCTAGAGTGCTAAAATAGTTTTATTTCATAATGTAACGTAATAAGAATATTATTGCATTTTTTAATTCCGCAGTAAATATTTCTTCCTTATAAAGATAATCAGCCTTATTACTGAATGCGTTGGGATTAGAATCGAAAGAGCTTAAAAAAGCTTTTTTTCCGGGAAATTAAACAAAGTTTTATGAAATTTTCAAAATTTCATTGATATCAAAGTTTAGGAATTAAAATTGTCCAAATAGTTCTGCATAATTTCTCCTACGGATCACGCCTTTCTCAAAATTCCGTGGAATCAGAGCAATCTCAGAATAGTTTTTAAAAATTCTAAAAAGATTTTAATAGGTTTTCTTGAAGAAAAGAACTCGTTAAAGCCTTTTCGATTCCTATACGAACGGATTCAATTTAATTACGCCTAAGATTGTACGAGTTATCGAATGTTTTTTGGGAATTTTCATAATTTCCTGGAGGGAGGGGAGGTCCAGTTCGCATTGCCTATATGTGAGATACCGCAGTAGATGCCTATCTTTTTGGTGTGACATACTTTCGGTTTTGCTGCGATCCAAATTTGAAAAATTTACGTATCCAGACAGGTGAAACCAGACTTCATCGCTGGAAAAAAAAACGTTTGCATCACTTCGATGTTATTCCCATAATTGGAAGTAGGTAGTTACAGAAATCGACAAGTTTCAAGTGACCGCAAATTTGGAGATTCATTCAAATTTGATACGGGAACTATTACAATTTTTTTAGTGATCTTGCTCTATGGGTCGATGCTCGAAATACTTGAGGAGTATACGATTCTCGACTTTTTATTTTTTATTACAGACCATAAAGATTAGTTGTAATTTCTCCAAAATACGAAAAATTGTACTGTCCACAACTGTGCGAACATAATTTAATGATTTCGTGCTGTCAAATATTTGGTCAATATTTTGCAACCTCTAAATTCGTAATGAAGTATAAAATCACCCTAAACTCCCGCTAAAAGTGCAGTGACGTAATCATTCTGTTCTATGGATATCAGATCCAATATAATTTCTTGGGAATAGATGGATGTAGTCGAAAACGACTTAGAGCAAGCTAGAAGACACATCGAAATTGGGATTCCTCCAAAAATACTAACTTATATACTTTTGATTTGTACTACAAGTATAGCTGATATTATCTCGATGAACACACAAAAAGAACAACGAAAAATCTATGGAGAAAACTTTACTCAACTTCAACAAATAAAATTCTGATGTTAAAGTCCTGGTGTCTATTATTACTGTTCATGTCTCAGATATCACCTTTATAGGATGAGACTCTATGTAAAAAATGCGAGACTAAAGATGCGAAGAGGAGAATAATTCATTAACATATAACAATGAAATTTTATTTTATCATAGCCAAACACTCATATGGCCCATCTCTACCAGCATGAGGCAAATAGAGATGCTTCCGATCCAATTATCAAATTCACAAGAGCACCCGATTGCGATTTATTAGATAAGGCGTTGGACTTATAATCATGAAGCTTAAAATAAGCCTAGAGAATATTGTCAGCACTTTCTAAGGGTTCAATCTTAGTTAAATTGAAAAAATATATTTATGCTTTAGGCGAAATTTCTGATACGAAAATACCGACGCGGGCACCACTCTCACAATACACCGTTGGAAGCTGGTAAAAATCAAAGCTTTGCTCTTACACTAGAGCTGCGAAATTCTGGTGCTCTAATTCCGTTGAGTCTGGCACCAACAATTAACTGCAACGTAATTCTTCGGGCTGACAGAAAAGCGAAAGTTCAAATCAGCGATTGATCGGAAAGATCGTGTGAGTACGGTGGACAACATTGGTTTTGAATTTTTCTTAGAAAGATTATGACCACCTGAGAGTCAATTCTACGAGATTCACAGATTACAAAAATACAAGAGGAAAGAACATCTGTCTCGTCAGATCAGTGGTAAGAGCAGTCGCACTCGGCGAAAGCGGAAGATCCCGGGTTCAAACCGCGGGCGAGGCGGTTGATTTTTTTTCATCTTCTTGTATTAATAATTTAATTCAGAATCGTTAAAAATAAAAAATCGTTCATTCTCCTCCTATGGCCTCCTATGTCTATTGGAATCTGGTTATTAATTTAGCATATCCTTTCATGATTGGTATCAGGTAACAGGCTTGTGCGGAAGCATGTTGTAGGTATATTGAGTTCTTTTTTCGGTTGTAGTTTTTTTATGGACAAATATTAACAAGTGAAAATCGGCGAATTGCTGTCAGGATTCCTGCCAGTACTTTGTGGCATGCCTCACAGATCAATACTTGGACCACTGCTTTGCAGGATGTTTATAAAAGATCTTCCTACCGTAGTTCATAAAATTAATAGTCACATGTACGCTGATTATGTCCCAATTTATCTCAGTAGACAGGTCGGACTATTAGAAGGACTGCTTCTCACGTTTCAACAGTGATCTAATCGAAATCAGCAAATATGCAGGATTTAACCAGTTAAAATTGAATTCGAATAAATCACACTACATGATAATACATAACGGTTTGCTCTGCTCAATGCTAATGGCTCTTCCTGCTTTACAATTCTCCTTAATTCTAAGAATAGTCATTAACTTAAATTGAAACTAATGTTACCACATTAAATAAACTCTCCAAAAGATCTATTGTGGACTTAGACAACTACGGATTACTACAGAATTTTTGTCTATGTGGACTTGTAAAAACTCTGCAACTGCCTTATCTTACATCTGGCAATATATACCATCAAAAGCTAGACAATGATTGCTCCCGCAGGTTTAAGTTGCTTCAAATGATTGCATTATTGCTCCCGCACAATTGTATATGCAGCTTCTTACTTTATCCCAGCAATGCATTTATGGAACAATTTACCAACTGCTGGCTCTATGTGTATGTTCAAGACCTTACTCTCAGTTTTACCTTCCTAAGTCTCTATTCTTTTCTCCTCTTTTTTCTTTTATTCATAATTATATTTTGTACTCATTTCATACACAATAAGTTATTCTGATTTCTTTCCTTCTTTTTCCCTCTCTGAACACCATAACTGTTGTCCTCATTTATTTATATTATTTGAATAATAGATACTATCACTAGTTCCGCTATCTAATAGTATTAATATAACATTATAAATATTGTGAACACTGTAAAAAAAAAAACGTAGAACAACTCCCAAAACTTAAGACACGTTTTTTCCTAAAAATAAATGTAATTTTCTCTGATAGAAAGGGAAAATCAATTTAATTTCCCCAAATCGATGGAACATTCAATGAATGTAGGGATTTGGAACCAGTAAACCTATATGGTACGTATAATTCCCAAAATGTTAAGCTATAAGTAAGACGATATTCAATCAATTAGGCTACTATTATTATATATACTAATATACATACTATTATACCTAGTTATTCCCTACTTTTTAAAGGAAAAAAAATGAATATTCCCTACATTTTAGGGAGCAAGTACCTAAAAGGTATTGAAATGGAAGAACCTGCATTTTTGGTACAAAATCTTATCCCTATTTCTGAAGTGGACCAATTTCTTTATTATTTAAAAATATACTTAGAACTGGTGGAACAAATTGTTGCTACTGACTCTAGGGAATTTTTTTTTACTGTGTAGAGTTACACAGCAACAATTGTTGCCACAAAGCTTAGGTATTTTTCTCTAAACTTTAGGGAATATTTTCCCCAAAATTTTAGGGAATATTATCACAATTCAAGGGAATACTCCCTACATTTTAGAAAAAAATACCTAAGTTTTGTGGCAAAAATGTGTGCATATTTTACAGTATAAACTGAAATAAGAAATATATTATTGTTGCTGTTGTTAGTTTATGACTCAAATTCATATTCAAATTCAAATTTATTCAAGAAACATTGCACAATTAAGATTTAAGGATCTTTCCAATTTGTACAAGTTAGAGTTAGAATATTAAAATAAACAGTATAATTCATATAAAGATATTATATAATAAGAGAGATAGAAGAAGTAAAAACAGAAAAGACGGATGAAGAAGATATGATACTATAAAAAATAGAAAGCTAAGAATTATTACTAACTACTTAAGGTAAGAAACTCAAATATGCTACGACTTATAGAGGATAGTGTGCCGGCCTGTATAGAGCTTCTGATTTGAGATGGTAACTGGTTCCAAGATTTAATGACATGGCTGAAAAACAGGCGATTTGTTATTAAGAATTGAGACCAGTGGCGGATCCATAGGGGGGGGGCATGACCCCACCTAAATTTGAAGAACAAAATATTGAATTAATTGAGTTATTTGAAAAAAAAAAATATTTATTATTTTGTATTTTTTTATTTATATTTTTCAACTTCAAAAAAAAATTTTTATTCCAAAACTTAAAAAAACCGAAATTTATTTAAATGAATATTATTGTGTGCATGTGATGTATGTGTATAAGTTCTTCTCAGAATTTCAGTTTGGGACCCCAATTTTGTGTGGTCCTAACTCCTAACATTCTAAAATATTTGCAGCGTTCTTATATAAAACTACTGACATGTATAATGACTAATGTCCATAGAAAGACACTGCAGAAAATGAATTCACTTCTTTCTATATGGCGTTTTCTTTAGGTTTATATCAAAAACTGTAACTCAATTGAACGCGCACTGAATTAATTTCGGTAATCATATACGGAGCTCCGCGTAGCAAAATTATTGTGCTGGTACGTCTCAGCACAAGAGGAGGAAAATCTTCCCTAAAAACTTCTCGTGTGGGTTGGCTCTAAATAAGCCGTCCGATCAGAAACTTCACAATTTCAAAATTTCCGGAACTATTTCCTTTCTATTGATGACATTGATACGTCTAGGCACAGAAGTGTAGCAAAATGCGCGTGCAGTTCTTACTCGAAGGCGTTCGCGTATTCGAAAACTGAGAGAGAAATTGTTGATATCACTTTTCCCCTCCGTTCAATTTATTACTTGATTTGACTAGAGAAAAATCGTCAAGTAAAAACTTCAAAAGTGTCAGATTTGACAGCTCCCACTAGTTTTTAGATATTTTTGAGTTTTTAGCTATTTTTGAAGTTTTTAGTTTACTTTAAAAGAAATGGATAAACGTGCTATTCCTCCTCCAGTGGAAGTAGAATGTTCTACAAAAATATTTTACGTATTCAAAGTGGTAAATTAAATTTGTTTATTGTACTTTTACTATAGAAAGTAATTCTCCGGCATGCATATTTATTTCAAATAGGAGCACAATAACTCAAAATTTTAAATAATAAATCAGGTAATCCACTTTAATTATTTGACGTTACACAAGTTTTTACTCGGAGCATTTCGCGTACTTTGCGAGTGTCACTCGCAGTTTCAGTGACCCGAATACTTCGCACCCGTAAAAACTGCCTATAATCACCCGCGTGTTGGCCCTGGCTTACATCCGATTTGAGGTGATAATATAATAAAATTCTCATTATGTGCTGTGAATTTGTGATACACTTATTATTTATATCAAAAATTGTTACTTGTTTGAAAGTTTACACAGTTAACCTGGTAATCTTATAAGCAATATAGTGTAGCAAAACTATTTATTGTGATAACACGTCTCTGCATGAGGGCAGCAAATTCCTTCCTTCCGTAGAAGTGAAGTGTGTTGGTTGGCCCATGAGCATTTCGCAAAATTTGGGAAGTGTAATTTGGTGGGCATTGGCGTGAAATAGTTGGATGTCCACAATGCACGAAGTCCACCATAAACTTTTCTGATAACAGAATTAATGTGGTCATCCCAGGTCAATGTGCTAATAAATATAACCCCAAGACTCTTAACGGAGTTAACAAAAGGGATAATAGTATTATATTAATAGTCACAGGTGAATATCCATCTGTATTTAATTTTACCCTATATATAATCATGCTTTTAGATTTAATTGAATTGAGTTTCAATTTATTCGACAAGGACCATAAATGAATTGATTCAAAATCTTCATTAACACGAGAGATGTTATCCTCAATCAGACCAATACGATTGGAGATGTACAATTGTACATCATCTGCATAGAGATGTAAATCACAAAACTTAACTTGGCTTAACTTAATTTAACAGTGCCAGAGCCTCCCTTTCTAGAATAATTCTTTAAAGTCAAACTCTCGTTGATGTAAATTGGACTGTGAGAATCAGTTTCACGGGCTAACCCAACATCATGCAGTGATAGATGTTTAATTCCACTGGCACGGCGCTCCTTTATTGTTTTTCGTACAGATGATAACAAAGCAGTCTTATTACTAGAGTTTTGCAGTTTAATTATAATGGTTGAATTTTTTGGATTTTTACCTATACCGAACCTAAAAATGCTCACAGCCTTAGGAGGAATGTTCATTCCGAGTTTTTCACAAAGTGAAATGAATACTAAAAGTAGATCCTCGTTGTCAATATGAGGTACACCAGCAATATTCAAGTCATTGGCTTTATTCTGACGTTCAAGATGATCCAGTCATCTATCCAGTGACATCAGATTTCTTTTAATGTTCGAAATATTTAAAATCACCGGCGACAACTTCTCGGACAACGTTTTTTGTAGTGATGTCTCTAGTTCATGAAGAACAGATCTCACATTTATTTCTGCAATGGTTTATTTCAGTTTAGTTTCCATTAACACTGTGAAATTGTGTATCCTTCATTTCCATGTCCTTAGCAAACGCCGATATTTTATTTTCAACCTTAGTCATAAAAGTTGACATATCTGGTAGGTACATTTACTGGTAAAGGTGTTGAATTATTTGATTCTGATTTATTCTTATTTCTTTCGCTTGCACGTTTATTCGCCATTTTGCAGCTTGTGTAGTGGAGAATTTAACTACGTACATAGATCCGCAAGATATTGAGTATATAAAAGCCCCAAATCACGAAAAATTACATAAAATGTTGAATGAAGCACACTGAATAATTTTTTGTCCTACTGACAACTTCTTCTCTCCTCTCCTTTCTCTTTCTTTCCTTTCTCTACTTTTGATATTTTATGGTTTATGAGCTGTCGTAATTTCTACTAATAGAAGGTGGGTTAATCTTCCTAATTTAATATTAGTTTTCTCTGGCTAATTAGAAAATATATCTAGGTCTTTGTTTACGTTTTTTGCTGCCCCATAAAATATTATGAGCATTTCCTTACATACCTTAGATTCTGTAATATTTAATAAAAATAAATAAATTAACAATTGCAACAAAAAAAAAACATTTCATTTAATCATTTCTCATTTAAAAATCAATACCTGTTTTTTTTTCCAGGTAGGAATACCTACCTGAAGCATTCGATTTATGAAATAATATCAATTAAAATCACATTTACCTTTGTAGCCTCTCTCTCAAATTAATATTTCAACCATTAAACTGAGAAAAAAAATGTTAATTTAATTATTCAGACCGTAATTATCACATGTGAATTTCCAGTTGCTAGTAAAAATTTATGAAATCAATTCTCAGAATGTTTGCACATAACTCTCTCATCATGATACGAAAAAACAAAAAAAAACGGGAAAGAGCAGGTCAAGGTAACCAAATGTACGCATTTGTCACGGCTACACATTTTCTATTGACGGAAGATAGAGTGATAAGACACGTCCACTAATTAAAGATAAATTTTCGCAAATTACTTAACAAACCGCAGAAAGGTTTAACCACCAGTCTTGAATACTAATTAAGGAGCAATGTTGAGGGTTAAATTAACCCTTTTCTCTCCCTCTCTCTCTCTCTCTATTTTATTGTCTTTCACTTTGTGCTTCAATTTAAAAATTATTTTCAGCACTGAATGTCCTCTTAGTCTGGCCAATGGAATTCATTTGAACCGGACTACCGATCCGAACCGAATAGCATGAAATAGAATTGTAATGAAAATTGACCACCCACGGGCTAAGTGTGTTAGTGGTTTCAATCAGCATACTTATAGTACCGTAGCTATCTACTACTGCTACCACTACTACCAGGATAGTCATATCCATCAATTTGCCATCATAGTTGGTCGTATGAGATAGGTACCATCGTTCAATACATCAATCTCCTTTCAAACACAAGGATGTAACACTTAATACGGAAATTGATTTTTGGGGTTAGACGCAAATTGGGGAGGTTTTCTATTACTTGAAAATTGGCCCCATTTCCTAACTAACGAGTCGCTTAAGATTTTCAATTAGTGTACAAAATTCATGTCTATGATTGTCTTATGGCCGTTGAAATGAAGTTATGATCAGAGCAAAGCAGGAACTGCATCCTTTTTAAGTTGAATTTTATATAACGGAAGTGGAAAACCCATCAGCTATTAATCTACGAGAGATTTCTTCCTTATATTTTCCATCGAAAATTACAGTACATTGTAGTTACATATGTATGTACGAAATATGTACATAGATGGGGGATTTCATAGAAACTTTGCATAACATTTTAAGTCTTCTTGTTGAATTTTAGATTAAAGGAATTATTTATGGTAAGGCCAGGCCGGAGGATGGATGGATGGAAGAACTTGTTGAGTACTGGAACAGATGTTGTGCTATGGTGGATGTTATGTGAAGTTTCCGTTACTTTCAGAAAATACCAAGTTTTTGATACAGATGTTTGTTTTGGAGGAGCAGGTGTTTTTATGGAGATTTCAAAAGTTTTTCTTAATATTAGATGTACGTGTGGTTGAAGTTAATTCCTTTTAATCTTTAAAGTCACACTTTTGGATCGTATTGTAACACTAAATAATTCTTAAGATGAATTAATGAAGTATAAATAATAATTAAAGCATACAAGATTGAACATTTGTGAAATCTATGCTCAATAGAAGGGGGTGCCAGTTTATAAAGGACAACTCAGCTTTTCAAATTGAAATATAAAAATCTTATATTTCAATATGAATGCTTTTTAAACTAAAATCCAAAACATTCAAAAACCAAAAAAAAATTATAATAAATAACAACTTAAAATTCAACGATAAAATAAATGCAGCAACTGTGTTTCTGTCCCCTGTTTAATTCTGGAAGAAGAACAAGAAATTCCACAATTAAATTCGTGAATTAATTCAATAGAATGCGATTTGTCAAAGTATACTGCTACGTGTGGGCCTTTCTAGAAATATTGAAAACGGCGCAGCGTGCAGCTGCAATGTGTACAGCTGCAGTATGAGCGCAGAATTGAACTTCTAACAAGGTTGAAGTGTACTGTGCCGTGTAGGCGCAACAAAATTACGTTTTGTCTGTGCTGCGTAGGCGCAGATTTCTGCTCAAATGTGGACGAAAATGAAATAGAAATAAATATCTGAAGCAGGAGTAAATTCCTGCTTAGGTGAAAGATGGACGTATAGCAGCAGTAAATTTCTGCAGTAGTAGTAAACTCCTATTTAGGTGAAGGATCGAAGTGTAGCAGAAGTAAATTTCTGTACCAGGAGTAAATTCCTGCTCAGTTGCAGGATGAAGGTGAAGTATAAGTAAATTTCTGCAGCAAGAGTAAATTCCTGCGTAGATGGAGGATAAAGGTTTCACAGAATTAAATTTCTATGTATGTAATGGAAGCAAAAATTAGATTTTTTGCAAGGGATAGGAAACAGATTAAATTCTGGTGGAGTATGTGTTCAGAGTAAATTCTGAAACAAGAACGAGGTGATTCTGTTGTGGCTCGTCACCATGTTATAGCTGCCTTGAACCGCTACGTCTCTGCTCTATGATAAGTTGCCCTGGCAACGCTTAATCTCAAAGTTGCCTTCCATTGAACTCTGACAGCGGCGCGGACGAAAGCATCTGATTTGATGTAATGACATTTTGGCATGTGAAAAATATAAATACAAAGAGGTACGTGTGTTTTTCGATGAGTTTGTTTGTTTTATATGTTTTCTTAAAAGTAGTAATGAATTCTATCTACTTCAGTTGATGAATTTAATTGGAAGGGAATTTGGATGTCACTGAATTAATGGGATGACTGGATCAGTCTTTAGATAAGTGTTTTAATAGGGTAATTTCTTAGTTGGATACTTTGTGTGGTTTGCTTTTATGCATTTTTAGGGAATATGTTGTTGGAGAGGAAAAGCATCAACGGATCATCTGGAAAACTCGGTGTGACCTACACATCATCTTTTTTTAGTGTAATAGACAAAATTTTAATGCGACTATAATCCATATCCATCACATATTAATTGTATTCTTACAAATGATGTTAATAAGGTCTTAACTCATAGTCCCTGCTTTTATCGAATTAAGTTATAAAATTAACTCTTTGTCATTTTAATTTTTTCTAATCATTGAATATCAACAGTTTATCCTCCGCATTGCTTTTGGAGCACTGTCGTGGGGTACCTCAAGGTTCAATACACGGATCTTTACTTTTCAGTGTATGTTTCAATGATCTACCAGCTCTAACTCAGCCGATTGGTCTTCTTGAAGACTGTCTTTAACGTATAAATTTTGATTTGGAAAGAACTAACACCTGGACCAAATGTAATCGTTTGATACTAAATCCTGGAAAAATCTGTTTGTATTAATTAAATTGAAATCCCACCAGTAGTTTTAAATAATATTTAACTGCCTGTTGTAAATACAATGAAAACACTCGGTGTTGTCATGAACCAACCCTTCAAGTATAAAAATGTCAGCGCATAAGGAGGCTCTCAGATATTAACGAGCAATTCATATCTCAACGAGCTGAAGACTAAAGTTTTGGGAAAACTGTCAAAATACCAACAAGAATCCGCTAAATATGAAAAGATGAACTTAAGTTTTACGTCTGATGAGACCTGTATCTACTATTGCCTTTAAACCATTGGAACGATGGATATAGTCCAGTCTACATATCCTCTAAATGGGCACATAATGAATGTGGACAATAGAGAATAGTGCGTCGGAGTTCATTTGTGATATGTGGAAATAAATATTAAAAATGCATTGCACAAAATTTTTACTTATTGCTATAGATCTAGAAAATAAATGAGTTTTCATTTACCTTATGTCAGTTTGGGATAACCGCCCCTACTTAGAAACTCCTTGGCTACATATTTGAAAAGTAGAGCTTCGATTTTTTTTTTACATATATGCTCTACTTACCACGAGCAAACCAGGGTAACTATTTTGGAAGTATTTTATGTTTAAATTAAAGGTAAAATTACGTAAAGATGTAAATAATATAAAAACCTTAATTTTCAACAACGTAATAAGGTACTAGAAATTAGGAAAACGAGAGTCGATGGCTGTTTATTGGTTAATGATCAATTAGATTTCACGGATAGAAGCCCCGTTCCTTAACCCAAAATTTATATGTAGCCTTTTCAATAGGTTAAATTATTCTTTCTCTCTCCATGTTTGTTCCTCTCTATTATTTAGTTAAGTACCTCAGAATATGTTTGTGTGAATATAAACCGCTAAGATCAGTGTAACCTTTGATAATGTCTTAATCAGACGAAACGCGTCCGACACTTTAAAATTTGTTTTCATCTTATTTTAATTTTGTTTAACATAAGTAAACGTTCAGTGAAGTAGTTAATCAAGTATTTTCTTTCACAAAAAATATCAAGATGTAACAGGAATATAAATGTTTTGATGATTTCATAAATCGTCTATGAACTTATCTAGCACTGCTCTATAAAATGTGTAAGAAAAGATGTGAGCTCTTATGTACACTAATAAAAAAAAAACAAGATTAATATGATTTATTACCGGGCATAATTTTATAATTATTTTTTCGAGGTATTCAATTTCGATATTTGGGACGTGCTTATGAGTCAAACCCCGACTTGAAGCTTTCCACCCAAATTGATTTTGTAATGAAATAATAAATTAAAATTTTTTTGCTATTGCTGTTGTGTCGGAGAATCCAAAAAATATAAAATAATAGTTTTCTTGAACAAGACTTGTCATAAAAACAAATTTGAAATTGAAACCTCTTGGACTGAAGTCTATGCTTTCCATAAAAGTCGTGCTCTTATTAATACCCTCATCAACTTAAATAATATACATATTATGCTACTAAGGGAATACCGGATATTATTATCTTAAAATTTTGGCTAACTCATGAAGTCTATGATGTTACGGATTAGTGGCGAGACGTGACTATCTAAGCCGTGTGTACAATATTGAGAAATTAATATATAAGTTCGCTGAAATAAAAACTAAAAATAACACCAAACTGTAGTACTGTCATAAGACAATGAAATATGCCTTAGTCGGAACTCTCAAAAGGGAAGAATTTTAATTAAATAAAGAACGCTTAAAGAAACTTTGTGAACATTTCATACATTACTTTAATGACAATTTATTTATAAATTCCATATGCGCTTACTGTTCTCATGGCCGCCTTTTACTAAGTGGAGGCCCTGGGCACTTAAGGGTATGATGGCCCCTGGCAGAGTCTTATTTTACCTCATCTTATTTGCTTTTTTTTTCATTTTATTTATTTTTCTTAATTTATCAATGTATATGTTCCTTTTATTTCTTATTACTATTATGTTTTACTTTATTGTTAATTATAAATTTTATTTTCATATTTTATTTATATTATTATTTTTTTCTTCAAAATGTCAATTTTCCTGTATTTTTAATTAGAAGTATGCGCAAATCAATGAGCATTGCTCTCACTTGTGCTCTTTAACTCAATAAATATGAAATGAAATGAAATTTATTTTCTGAAATAAAGGGTTTTCCAATAAGAGGTGTTATTTTAATTAGCCCGGAATTTCGGTAGATGTCACTTTTGGAGCTGTCATTTTTTGACATTTGACAAGTAGAAACTACGCCATTAATAAAAATGCAACAATACACGATTCAGCAACGCATTGAAATTTTTAAACTTCACTATAACAAGTAAAAAAGCTAGAATTCTATTCTATTCAAATATTGATTTTGAAGTTGTTTTTCACATATATTTCTAGAACAGTTTGTCTCACAGAAAAATTGGTAATAACCAATTTTATAGGATTTCGTATTCTGCAGAAGTTTTTAGTACAATAAAATGGTCTTGGACTGATCGTTTTCAAAGTATACGTAAAAAACCGAAATTTTTATATGGCAACACCAAGAAGGAGTTGCCCGATTTAGTCCATTTTTGACATTTTATTTGCTAATGTAGTAAAAACATCATGTACGAAATTTCAGCTCTCTACGTCGATGCGTTCTCAGGCAGTGTCCAAATATATAGCGGAAAACGAAATTTTTATATGGCAACCCCACGATGGAGTTGCCCGAGTTTTCTCATTTTCGAACCTAATTTTACTTTTGTTTTTTAAAGTCCGTGTACAAAATTTCAGCTCTTTAAGTATACGCGTTCTCGAGTTATCGTGCGCACAGACGGACAGACGGACGGACGGACATGCAAAAATCGAAATAACTTTTAATATTATGAATGGGTGTCCAATCCATTTTGCTCTACCATCATTATTTCGAGGTGTTACAAACGGAATGACAAACTTAGTATACCCCTATGATTTCATCTAGGGTATAAAAATGGTGAAAATGTGGCAGACACGGTTCGTAAAACTCGAACATTTTTGGGTCGTCGTGAAGCACCTTGTCGGACCGCAATACAGAAATTGGTAGAAAAATTCGAGCTGTCGGGACAAGATAGTGATGTGAAGAATAAAACCCGTGCAAGTCGCTCAAGAACAGCCGAGAATATTGCTGCTGTAGCCGAAAGTGTTGAAGAAAACCCAGGTTTGTCCATTCCTCGCCGTTCTTTGGAATTAGGAATTCCACAAACGTCATTACACCGTATTTTGCATAAAGATTTGGGTCTTAAGGCTTATAAAGTTCAGTTAACACAAGAATTCAAGCCGGCCGATCATCAACATCATCGAGTCTTTGCTGATTGGGTCCTTGAAATTCATTAAAATGATCCCGAATTCCATCGAAAACTCATCTTGAGTGATGAGGCCCATTTCCACCTCGATGGCTTCGTCAACAAGCAAAATTGTTGCATCTGGGGCTCGGAAAACCCAAGAGTTATTGTTGAAAAGCTTCTCTATCCTCAACGTGTGACTGTTTGGTGCAGTTTATGGTCCCGCGGGGTCATTGGACCTTACTTTTTCGAAAATGAGGCTGGAGCAACAGTTACGGTGAATGGATTGCGCTATCGACAGATGATTAATGATTTTTTATAGCCGAAATTTGATGATATTGATCTGGACAACGTTATCTTTCAACAAGACGGCGCTACGTGCCATACAAGCAACGAAACCATTAATCTTTTACGGGAAAAGTTTCCGGACCGTGTTATCTCTCGAAGAGGTGATCACAATTGGCCACCGATATCTTGTGACTTAATACCTTGCGACTTCTTCCTTTGGGGCCACGTGAAAGAGAAGGTCTACGCCAAAAGCACAGCGTCGATTCAAGACCTCAAAGATGGAATTCGTGAGGCTATCGAGGACATAGGGCAGCCACTTTGCGATTTGGTTATTTAAAATTTCATGAAAAGGATATGGTCCTGTAGGCGTGGTCGTGGTGGTTATTTGGCTGATGTTATTTGCCATTATTATCGGCGTACCTTTCTCTTTATAATGAAATAAAGCTCCGATCATTTATTTTAAAAAATGGCATTTTTCTTTGAATATCAAATTAACACCTCTTACTGGAAAACCAAACTTTGAGTTACCAACTGGAATAATAACATAAAGTATGTAAAGGATTATCGCGCACTAGAAACTTTTTGTCACCACAGTCATTTCCATAGTCTCTAATGAAAATGTGCGCATGACAACAAGGTGACCTCGGTTCCTCCGGCGAACAACTTTTGGGTCGAAATTATCACCGTACCAATACGTTTGCATGAATGTGCACGCACTGGTAACATTTTTGATCATAGCTTGACTGCCATTGTTTTGAGAGATTCAAGGAAGGAACTTACGCATGTTTTTTGGAACGGTAGAGTGAGAAGAAGAATAAATAATGAAGGATTAATACAAGAAGTACAAATGAGACCACTACAATACAACAAAAGTTCGAAGAAGTTCTCTGATATCAATTTGAAGATAAAAATGTGAGGGGTATGGGGAATAACCATGAAAGTAACAACATGTCTCTCATTGATGATGGCATATTGACAATTTAATAAGTTATAGCAAGTCTCAAAATATGTAGTAGTAAAATCAAATCTTTCAATACTCATACGGAAATATCAAAGGAATTTTTCAAGATCGTAATTCATCAAATATATACTGAAATTTCTTTTATGCAGCCTTTCGGTCCAAATTGGAAGGACCCAAAAGCGCTTCGTACGTTAATATTTTCTATACTTATCCATATATATGTATGTGACATATGTACATCTCAAAGCTGACAGTTGTGTGACAAAATGTCTCCAATGGACGTGAAGTCTAATATGAACCAACAGTATACAACATTGCTCTGATTACCAAATAAATTTAGTTTAAAAAATACTGAGGCTGTAAACATAGTAACTAAACGTATTTTTGTATGAAAATTTGTTGCCATGTGTAGAATTAGAATAAATTGCACGGTCTACTTTGAGTAGTCAAACTCTAACAGCTAAACTAACTTGTAATTGGTTCTCTTATTGTTTGAAAAATTGGTCATCGGTTGATCTACTATCGCAGGCAACGGTGGCCCCATTGATCATGAGGCCCTGCGCCCGGACCCAGCTGGCCCATGCGTAAAGATGGCATTGATTGTTATTACGAAACTCCTGTATGACTTGTAAAATTTTACCTTTTGCTTTCATTCTTTGAGGAGATGTTTTTCAAATGAAATAAGGCTTAAGCTCGACAGTCTTTTTTGTCCCATAGAATTCCTTAAATATGTTTTTAGTCGCTTTTATATTAATATTAAGTAAGCAAGCTTATAGACTTCAGACAAACTTGTTTGAAGCTCATTTTGCGTAATATGTTTTAAAATTTCGCTGACTCACAACATTCTGAAACCATTAGAATTATAGATCACAATTAGCTCATTGTTCAGTTTTGTAATATTTAAAAGAACAGTCCATGCGAACTGTTAATAGAATTAAATGCATTGAATGGAAAACTGTCTGAATAACTTACAAATTTCTTGTAATTCAGCAATTCAATAAACGCAAGCTCCTGCATACTTTCAAATCTAATATCCCATTTGGGTAGAAATGGTATCTGTTTCATCTCCAACAATATAAATTTGCATTGTGCATTTGGTTCATCTGCATCTTGTAAATGCCGTCTAACCAATGCTACGGTTTCGTCAAAAACGATTGAAAAATTACCTATCCTTCGAATATTTGACACTGTTTCATGGATATTTTCTTATTGCAGTAACAAATATCCAGGATTTTACTCTGCTGGTTGTTAAATAAGATATCAGTGAAAGCAAATTTTCTTACAAAAGTAATGAGAAGAAACTGGTTACCAAATTTATTTAAGAAATGTAGAAACTCTCCGGAAGATAAAATGATTTCTTTGTCCTATTTTTCATGCTAGGATATTACTTTCTCAAAAAACTTGATAATGTCTTCTCAGTGTTCAAAATTCTGGAATTTGAGGACCAACTAGTTGGAGCAAGCTGTAAAAACTTTATTCCAACATGTTCATACAAAGCCTGAGTCCTCTTATTAGAGTGTGCAAAAAAAGAAAAATGCTTAAATTTGCATTCTTGAAAAAAATTATTGTTTTATCCTTGATCCTGTAAAGTTTTTACAAGAAGGACATAACTTCTTCCCTTCTCATATATGACCCGTTAATAGTTCTTTGAAACATAAGTAGAATCACCTCAATATCTGCTTCCGTGCAAAAGTCATAAATATTTTGATGTTATGCGAAAAGTAAAAAGTTTAATTTCCAAAACACAAAAAATATTATACCTTTTCACTTTTCACATAACACAAAAACGTTAATAAATTTTGAACAGAAGCATATTTCAGAGTAATTCGTTTTATGTTTTAAAGAACTATTAACGGGTCATATTTGAGAAGGTAAAAACATAAGTCCTTGGTGTATACACTTTACACAATCAAGGATAATGCTATAAATTTGTATGATATTTTTCTGAAGAATTCAAATTTAAGGTTCGATAACAGAGACATTTGACCGCAAATCGTGGCATGTTTTATATGGTAATAAAGGATGAAAGGTTCTCTGTGGCAATATCCGTGAAAGAACTTCTGAGCATTTAAGTGCCTACACGAGAAACGAATAAATTTCAAACGTAAATTTGAGGGGAGTAATTTAAGGGAGGGAAGTCTGAGCACACTGAAGTTTTTCGAACCCATCCCATCCTAATCCAAAGAATCCACTGGCATACTCCATCTTTCTTATTTATCGAACACACTACACATAATCTGACAACTCAGCATACGTCATAAATTTTCATTCAAAGATTTCTGAACTACATATATTTAAAAAATCACTGCGGTCAAACTTCAAGGAGTTCCATTTATTCTTTTCTATGGCATTCTCAAAACCCATTACAGATTAAAATAAAAAATAAATAAATAAAAAATCATTCAAGGATGATGGACATATCCTTTATACGCGAAAACAAATTTTCAAAAACAGAACCTCAACTAATTTTTTTTCTGAAAATTCGAAGCTGTCTGAAATAAATAGCGTTTGTTTCATGAGCTTTTAAAGCTTTCTGAGATATAAGTTTTTGAAGTTACACCTACCACGCAAAATTTTTAAATTTTTTCAAATTCGTATCTCCGTCAAAAATGGACAAAAACAAAATATATTTCAGCAAAGTTCTAATAACAATAAAAACAAATTTACACAATATTTGGAGATATTTTTTCGAATGAACCCATGTGAATTCAACTCGCAACACGTCACACACACAAAATACCAAATCTATGGTGCGGAACAGTCATACGTCATATCTTGTTAGGCTTTGTACCGTGCTTGTCTGCAACACTGTAATGGCCGGTTTTACAGTTCAGGCTTAATCCAAGGCTTAATAAATATTCGAATTTCACAGTCAAGGCTTAAGTGACACCATTTTGAGAAATGGGATAACTTTCGGCTATGATGGTTTAAGTTCTCGAAATATTCTGCAACAATGATTTTGAATTTGATATCCTCCCAGATAAAAACCGCAACAAACTTGTAAATAAAAAGTTCTTCTTCTTTTCGTTTAGTTTTAATTCACAATGGCAATTTTCCTTTCCTAAGCTTCAGCTTACTGAGTACTTGTGAAACGGAGTAGGCTTAAGCTCGGGGCGTAAGTCACACCCATAGCTTAGCTCAGCTCCGGTTTAATCTAGGAAAACCGGACATAAATAATGAAAAAGCATGAGGGCTGGGGAGTTTACAAATTTAGTCAGAATGAATATTTCTGTTTCGTGCATTCTGGAATATTTATATCCTCTTTCGCGTTCAGATCGTAATTTGAGCACAGTCTATAGCAATGCAAAGGCATAATATGACGGCTAGGGAACTAGAAAAATTTTTGGCAGACTGGATTTTTATAATTTTTGTTTTTATTTTATATGGAGTTTACAAGTAGCCACTGTTATGGATGGAATAGACTTCTTATTTAGACAATATTTTAGCTCCACATGCTGTCATTCCGTATAAAAAAGTTTATAACGAAATGAAGGAAATTAAACGTTACTTCGCACTAGTAGTAGTATATTTAAATTCAAAAACATAAAATAAATGTATTACTATTGACACCATACCCGGGATTGAAGCACATCTGGCTAATACTCTAGGCCTAGACAGATGGGCTAAACCAATGATCATGTATTTGTAATCAAAGCAGTGAGCAGAGTTTTAATAATTTAAATTCAAATTCAAAGGTAAATCGACTTCTTAAAATTCGAATGCCGGACGAATGATTATTGATTTTACCTGTCTGCTTAGGATATACGTCTACTTTAGTAATTCTTTCGACGGCACTGCTTTCTGCTGTAATGCTGTACTTATGGCTGTGAACTTTTACTTCGACTATACTTTCGGTGAAATTAGATGCTGTAGGACCTACTTGATTTCAGCAAATCATTAAATTCTAAGGGAACTATCTGGAAATTGTCTTTGTATTCGTCATTAGTTAAATTCAATGAAAACTTCTTCTACAGTGGAATGCCTTAAGGCTCTAATCTCGACCCGCTTTTCATCTTCCTGTATATAAATGATCTTCTTGAAGTCTTAATGGATTCATGTGTACACACGTTCAGTTTTATTTTAGTCAGCCACTCGGTCTGATGGAGCGCTGAGTGTGTTCGATTCGACAATGCAAAAAAATGTTGTTCTAAATTTCAGTAAATCCAATTACTTATATTCATTAGCATATGAAGATAACTGTGCTCCTAGAATTTCTGTCACGTATTCTATCCAGGGATTGGTACAACCCTTCCCCATTTAAGAATTTAATGGAAAATCTAGGGATCGTGCTTAACTAAAAGTTCGCATGCGGTAACGAAAATATATGTTTCCGCTATATTAAGAACAAGTAAAAAAAAATTGAGTTGCTCTAACTCGTCATCACCGATTTCGTTCAAATTCAAAGTATATGTTGGGCTTGACTAGAAATAAAAGTGACGAAAGTGGGAACTCCAAATGGCCAAACGAAACCGAGATAATGAACTCGGGGTTAAAATTAAGACTTTTCTGGTGGATATATTCGCAGCATTTAAGCCACTTTCTTTTCGTTACAATTATCTAAAATCTGTTATCTTTCATACACAAAAAACCAGAAGTCATTATCCCTATTAGTTTAGGAGCATTTTCCAAAATAAAATTTCGAGGTTTGCTAAATTACTGTCAACTTACATTAATTAGCAGCATATACTGTAAAGCCACCACCTTGATCTCTCGGCCAAATTCCAATCGATTATCAAAATCTTTTTATGAGTTTTTTTTGGATTTTTTGAAACTGTATAATAATTAAAAAGACTTCTTGCTAGAATTTAAAAATACTGAAAATTTATTCGCCAAAACTCGTCAATTTATTTAAAATTAAATTTATGGGAAAATAATTTTCTCAAAATAATTGGAGGCAAAAATTTCACGTAAGAATTTGCAAGCTTGCATTTCCCATTTCCGTAGGCAAGTGAGATATTTGATTACTTGCGCATAATAATTATGCTTGCAGACGCAATTTGAGATAACAAAATTTAGATTTTTTACCGTGAGAAATGAATTATCTCATTTCTGTATGTATGCATGTAAATACATTAATTTATTTCGTAGGTAATTGTTCACCAACTACTACGAGATTTTTACGGCAACGGGTTACAGAGTAGGAACCCACTACCTAAAGCGGCTTAAGCCACATATTTTTACAGTAGAGATAATTTGGTTACTTCGGCTGTCCTAGTATATAGTTTTTTCGTTTTTTCTTGTAAGTGTGGCAGAAATTTTTCACCATAACTTAAGGACGGCTCAAACTACAGCTGAGGCCAATTTTTATTATTTATTAATTTTGAAAATGCGGTTTTTATATGTTATATGTTTTTAGCTTTGTTTATGAAATTTTGTGGCTTAGGCCGCTTTAGCGCTGAGTGCCTCCTATACATTATATTAAATAAAAATAAAAAAATACAACTTATCCTGTCGCTTTTGTCAGGAGGCTCATGAAACCTTGGAGGACCTGCTCTGTAATTTCGAAGCATTGGCCAGGCGGAGACTACTCCACCTGGAACATGCTTTTCTGGGGGTGGGGGTATATATTTTATATTTGAATGCTTGTGCAGAATATTCGTACAAAATCTAATCAAAATCTAATGATAAATTCAAATGTCAAAAGGTCAATCATATATACCAATTGGAAATAGTTTCTCATTTCTTGATTTCGCGGGCTCTAAGGGAGGTGGGGGAAATATTATCCGATTTGAAAAATTCCTTCTTTTGCTGGTTTTTTTATGATGTTTTTTCTGATTTTCGGATCATATTTTCCTCCCCTTCTAACTAAGTTGCGAAATTTAATTTGAGACGGCCAAAAGTCTGTCTGAAAAATTTATTTCGAAATGTGTTTCTACAACTTATCGATTAATCCTATTTTTTATTTTTTTTTTATGGATGCGCTTTTACTAAGAGATTATTTTGTTTCAGGAAGATCAGATGTCACTTACCTATTTAAAAAAATAAATAAATCTATAAAACTTTTGCATACCAATTTTTCGCCATCTACTGGCGATTTTTGATAACGGCCGGAAATTCCACTTACAGAATCAGAAATCTACATACCTCCTCTGTAGTTGGTATTTTAACTGAATGAATTTGGCGCTTTCGTGAAATTCTGTTGCAATTTAACTGCGACAACTCCTGCACTCCCACTTATGTCACTTTCATTTCTAGTCAAGCTCTATTTATACTGTAAAATTGGACGAAATCAGTGATGATGAGTAGGAATTCTCCTTGCAAGACCAATATTTATGATACCCTAGATGAATGCCCATATGTAATTTTGTATGGTCACCCATCTTTGCAAATTTGATTTTCTCATTCACTTCTAGAACGGTTTGTCGTACAGTAAAAATGATTATAACCAATTTCATAGGATTTCATATTCTAGATAGCTTTTTAGTACAATAAAAACATCTAGGACAGACGAAAATGCAAAAACCAAAATAACTTTGGTGTCCAACCTATTTTTCGCTACTAGCATTATTTCTGTGCGTTACAAATAGGATGAAAATTTATAGATGCTTCCGGAAATTATAGGTTAATTCCAGTGAACTATAAAATGTTATACAGGAGCAGCTAGTCAGTGCACATATTTTTTGTCCTTTTACATTTAGTATCATGATTTTGTCGTAGTAAGTTAATTGTTGCACATAGCGATGCTCTCCGCTTTGTCTTTGGATTTCCTCCGAGCGCGTACATTATATCATTGCTCGAACACTCCCTAGCAACTTATTAAGTCGTCAATCTATACTATGGTGAACTCTCCTACTTTGTTTAGTGTTCAAACTTGTAGAATCTTTTGCTTGCTTCAATTCAGTGCACGGTTGTCTACAGTAGATTTTGCAAAATTATCCATGTGTGCTTTTTGGACTCTGAATTCATTTATTTTAGTATACAAACGGCAACAAATTATTTTGGGCCGTACAGTAAAATTCCGTGATGCTTTTTTATCCTGAACAGTACGAATGTGGAACAGTTTATCATCTTTTGTTTTTTCTCCTGCAAACAATCTGCGGAAGTTTAAGGGCGACATACATCTGCACCTTCGTCACTCTCCTCATATCTCCGAATCCTTTCCTTATCTCTTTCCTGCCATGCTGTGTTTTACATCATAGAGTATCCCCTGAACTTGGCTTAATAATATAAAAAAATAATAATACAAACGGCAACAACAAGAATCTCAATGAATATGTAAGCTAAATTGTTAGATGCAATTTCAGATACATATAGGACTTTTCTTCGACCTTCTTAGATCCTCCTGTAAAAGCCGATAACTTTCAATTAGCAAATTACATCAGAATATATCACCATCCTCGCTCCTTTTTGTATAAAAAAAATTTGTAGGCTATCTGTCAACCAATCATGACATTGCATCTTTTCCCCCTATTTCATGTGCTGTCTGAATTTAATATTTTATGATTGAAGAAATTTCCTAAGGATTGATACTTCCTATTTAATTCAGCCGATAAATTTTCCTGATAAATTGTTTCATTAATAAGAATTTGTGTTAATTCAAAGTTATCCTCAGATTTTTTCTCTGATAAAATCATTATTTTTCTTTACGGAATAATTTTACCTATCTACTACCAGTGTGTTCCATCTTTAGATTTATCGTAGTATCTTGAAGCATGCTAATTGAAAATGAACATAATATCCCCTGATTCGTTGAAATTAATATTTTCCGAGTTAATTAACTAGTTTTAAATTGATATGGCTTTAGTCCTGTTATTCAACATGCAAATGAATTTTCTTTTCTGTTATGTACATATAATGACATAGTCAAAATCAATTAAAACTCAATTAACGAGCTTCATTTATTCTGTAATTCATTTCGAATACGACGAATGAAAATTAGCACGAATTGCCTTCTGGGAATAGAAGGCAATGCTACAAGAACAATTTTATATTCTCGAAGTATCAATTTCTCATTCTGACAGCATTTGGAAGATGCTTCGCTATGTTTGCTTAGAAACGTGGATAAATAACATTTAAAACAATTCTTTGTTTTAAATTTTACTTATTTATTTTTTTCTCATTCTAAATTTATTTTATTGTATTTTTATTTTTCCATTTTAATATTATTATTTTGTTTCTTATTATTGTAGCATATGCATATCATAAGTTTAGCTGTTGAGTTATTTGTATTTTCATTATCTCCTGCCCATGGATATAAGTTTAAAAAGAACTTAATTGTGTAGATGCCATTAATACATTAATTGCATTGAATTGAATTGAAATGACAACATTGCATTTTACGACAAACAGGAAATTTCGGCTTTAAATGTTGGGTAAAAAACGAAAAATGAATACAAAAAATATTTCTCGATATTGGTATGGTACCATAGGGAAGACATCATGCCCGAATTGAACAGATTGAGTTGCTGTAAAGAGCGAATGATATTTAATTTCATCAATGGTAGCTCATATAAAACTTGTTTTAGTTACAGTGTTGGTGGAAAAACATATGAATTTTTTCACTTTACTCATTTCTCACAACAGATTTAAGAGAGTTTAAGAAAAAATTACTCTCATGATACAGATGGATTTGAACTCGCAAATTTATGTTACTTCAGTATTTAGTAGCAACTTCATTAAACTCATGGAAGACATTATCATCCGATCTAGATTCGAATAATTTCAAAAGTTGATCACATTTGTAGGAAACAGTGGTATGCGAACAATTTTGACGAGAATGGTGGTATGCTGCTCGAATCCCGTAACACCTTCAACAAAATAATTTGTTTGCACAATTTCTAATATAAAACGAAATTATGTTCAATGCAAATATTATTCTGCAGTTTCTTTCTTCCCTTCCAGGATATACTTTGCATAGAAACGATTACCCTCTATTGGACTTATGGCGGCTTAACGGAGCCATCTGCACATCGGAAACGTCTTGCACAGCTTTGACTTTTATATGCTTTTCGTAAATCCAATTCGAAACACTTTAAGAATTGGGAAAGGTTATGGAAATAGGTCCGACTTTAATGTCTGGAACAAAAAATTAAATTATTTTATTATCCTGTCAACCAATGACTTATATAGTCTAATATATTATATGTTCATGTTTTATGAAATAATTTCTCTTAATATGAAAACAGCTACAATTGGTACAATCCAAATAGAACGGAATTTCCTCGCTAGATAATTGAATCAAAATGTTGCGTTAATATTTGGTAAAATTATATTATTTGCTTTTCAGAGATCCTGTGTTTGGTTGCCGTTGCCTCCCCGATCAGAATCGGGCGCTATTATAGAAAGGACTGCTACCGCTGTTACTAAGGCTTACTATGGGAAATCCTCTGCAGTTCAGCACTATTACTATTATTGCCGCTTCGGCTTCGTCGACATAAGGTCTAATCTTCACTTGTCAATAACCAACATGCATCCGTGTCGTAACTCTTCAGGACATAGACTTCAAGAGTGTATAGGTGAAACTGGAGCTGCTACACCTCTCCAGGTTTTCAAAGGGATAGTGTAGACCTGGTGAGTCTGATGCATTCGGTGTTCCGAATTGATACATAGATACACAACCTTTAAGAAAACTTGGATTCAGCCAGATCTGAATGCTCATCTAGTAGGAACAGTTTGAACCTGTAGTGCTATTTATCTGATGATTCCAGTCTCACATCAGATAGACTCGTTTTTTCAATAACTTTTAAGAACAGGTGCTGACCATTCAACCAACACTTGCATACCGGACGTTTGATCACCCGTTACCAAGGGATTGAGACACCAACGGCTGGTTATCAGTTTCTCAAAACTACAGTTCTGTAGTAAGAAACATACACTTCTACTGTCGCCGCTCCGTGCTTCTGCTACCAGCAGAATAATGGTGACAAAACACTCGGCTCCACTAATACGCCGGTTACCAGAAATTGACCCATAAAGCCAAACACTCTATCCTCCCAGAATCTCCCAGTTACTGCAGTTTCTGTTTCTACCGCTCTTCACCGACAAGTTCTTGATCTTCGATGCTCAGCTTTTCTCTAGACTCCACTACTACTTGGCAATTCAATTCGATTTACTTCTTCTTTTACTTTGGAGTTAAACATCCGAAATTTTATCATAATTGAGTTCTCTCCAAGCTTTCATATCCAAGCTAACTGCAAATAGTTACAAATCAATATTCAGTATTATCTCATTCCATACCTATATAATTTAAAAATTAAAGCAATCAAAAAATGTGAAAAATAATAATAAATTTGAACCACTCCATTTGTATTATGATTTTGATTTTGAATGCTTGCCTTAACTTCTCTTTCTTACGCTGAAGTTCCTGAGAAGCTTAGTAAATTGCTGTCAGTCACCGAAACCGAAATTTTAGTAAAATGGTCGAACAATTTACGACACAAGATTTGTGCGATTTATTTGAATGAGACGAGCACTGTGAAGTTCATTGTCAGGGTAGCCAAAATAGCTTGTATAAAAGATGGTCTCTTCAGCTACTGACACATTTTCAGTGTTACAACATTCGATAAAGCAATGGACATAGATGAAAGACCCTTTTCTTTAGCCGTACCATTTTCCAATAGAAATACAAATTTTTTTGCATTCATAATTTCGGTATCTCTGGAAATTCTAAATTTCAATTTCAGAAAAAAAAATGTGTTTCTACATACAATATTCTATCCTTACCACATGTGGCTTACTTTGTCCCCTTTAACGGCTTAAGGACTACACCCGAGTGTACTCGGGCGGATATTATGTGCGAAAATCCTCAATATATTCGCAAAAGATAAATTTCGCTTTGGCCAAGATTTTGAAAAGAGATATAAAATTTCACTCAAATAAAATTCTCATTATTCCCAAAAACATCAAAGAATCCAGCGTGAGTTTCTCCCACTTAATCTCTTCAGAGCAAATCGAATGTAAACAGAAGCACGTGCTTTTCAAATATCATAGATTACAGCAACAACATGTGTCCATTACAGCAACAACATGCGACCAAACTCTGTCAATATGCATTGAGGGCAATGATGAAAATGATTTGTATTCTGATAGTTGCAGTGATGAAGATGATGAACCCAGTGCCTGACGTCAAGTAAATATCGATAAACCTGATATACCACCTCTACGATTTCAATTTATTGGTAATCCGGGTTGTAGTTTTGATTCAGAGGACGATCATGATGTACTACAGTATTTTAGACTATTAATTGATGATGAATTGTTAGACTTATTGGTTACGGAAACAAATAGATACGCAGAAGAACAACCAGGCACCGCATCCCATCAATGGAAACCAGTTTAAAGAAATGAAATAATGATATACTTAACAGTGCATATAATTCAGGGTAATTCTCAAACTACCAGAGGGGAAAATGTATTGAACAACCAGCGATGTATTTTCAATGCCGATTTTCCCCAACCTGATAACCAGAAAAAGGTACTTTGGAATTGCACCCAAACCCTAAACTGCACCAAATTTGGCCTGTCTTTCAACACCTCAATAAAAAAAATTCAACTTTGTATATTCCTGAGAAAGTTGTCATGAATGATGAGAGCCTAATGCTCTACAAAGGGTGATTAGGGTGGCGTAAAGTTATACATGCTTTCGAGTTTAATTCGGGCTATTTATTTTCTTGCCTCATATATACTGGGAAA
>OZ002741.1:50993832-51066294 GCA_963924295.1 Dioctria rufipes | reverse complement strand
GGGATCGTGCTTAACTAAAAGTTCGCATGCGGTAACCAAAATATATATTTCCGCTATATTAAGAACAAGTAAAAAAGGTAGAGTTGCTCTAACTCGTCATCACCGATTTCGTTCAAATTCAAAGTATATGTTGGACTTGACTAGAAATAAAAGTGGCGAAAGTGGGAACTCCAAATGGCCAAATGAAACCGAAATAATGCATAATGTGGGTGAACTCGGGTGTAAAATTAACACTTTTCTGGCGGATAAATTCGCAGTATTTAAGCCACTTTCTTTTCGTTACAATTATCTATAATCTGTTATCTTTCATACACAAAAAACCAGAAGTCATTATCCCTATTAGTTTAGGAGCATTTTCCAAAATAAAATTGCGAGGTTTGCTAAATTACTGTCAAGTTACATTAATTAGCAGCCTATACATACTGTAAAGCCACCACCTTGATCTCTCGGCCAAATTCCTACCGATTATCAAAATCTTTTTCTGAGTTTTTTTGGATTTTTTGAAACTGTATAATAATTAAAAAGACTTCTTGCTAGAATTTAAAAATACTGTAAATTTTTAATCGCCAAAACTCGTCAATTTATTTAAAATTAAATTTATTGGAAAATAATTTTCTCAAAATAACTGGAGGCAAAAATTTCACGTAAGAATTTGCAAGCTCGCATTTCCCAGGCGTAAGCAAGTGTGATATTTGATTACTTGCGCATGACAATTATGCTTGCAGACGCAATGTGAGATAACAAAATTTAGATTATTTACCGTGAGAAATGAATTATCTCATTTCTGTATGTATGCATGTATATACATTAATTTATTTCGAAGGTAATTGTTCACCAACTACTACGAGATTTTTACGGCAACGGGTTACAGAGTAGGAACCCACTACCTAAAGCGGCCTAAGCCACATATTTTTACAGTAGAGATAATTTGGTTACTTCGGCTGTCCTAGTATATAGTTTTTTCGTTTTTTCTTGTAAGTGTGGCAGAAATTTTTCACCATAACTTAAGGACGGCTCAAACTACAGCTGAGGCCAATTTTTATTATTTATTAATTTTGAAAATGCGGTTTTTATATGTTATATGTTTTTAGCTTTGTTTATGAAATTTTGTGGCTTAGGCCGCTTTAGCGCTGAGCGCCTCCGATATATTATATTAAATAAAAATAAAAAAATACAACTTATTTTTCTGGGGGTGGGGGTATATATTTTATATTTGAATGCTTGTGCAGAATATTCGTACAAAATCTAATCAAAATCTAATGATAAATTCAAATGTCAAAAGGTCAATCATATATACCAATTGGAAATAGTTTCTCATTTCTTGATTTCGTGGGCTCTAAGGGAGGTGGGGTAAATATTATCCGATTTGAAAAATTCCTTTTGCTGGCTTTTTATGATGTTTTTTCTGATTTTTGGATCATATTTTCCTCCCCTTCTAACTAAGTTGCGAAATTTAATTTGAGACGGTCAAAATTCTGTCTGAAAAATTTATTTCGAAATGTTTTTCTACAACTTATCGATTAATCCTATTTTTTATTTTTTTTTTATGGATGCGCTTTTACTAAGAGATTATTTTGTTTCAAGAAGATCGGATGTTACTTACCTATTTAAAAAAATAAATAAATCTATAAAACTTTTGCATACCAATTTTTCGCCATCTACTGGCGATTTTTGAAAACGCACGGAAATTCCACTTACAGAATCAGAAATCTACTTACCTTCTCTGTAGTTGGCATTTTAACTGAATGAATTTGGATCTTTCGTGAAATTCTGTTGCAATTTGACTGCGACAACTACTGCACTCCCACTTATGTCACTTTCATTTCTGGTCAAGCTCTACTTATACTGTGAAATTGGACAAAATCAGTGATGACGAGTAGGAATTCTCCTTACAAGACCAATATTTATGATATCCTAGATGAATGCCCATATGTAATTTTGTATGGTCACCCATCTGTGCAAATTTCATTTTCGCATACACTTCTAGAACGGTTTGTCGTACAGTAAAAATTATTATAACCAATTTCATAGGATTTCATATTCTAGATAGCTTTTTAGTACAATAAAAACATCTAGGACAGACGAAAATGCAAAAACCAAAATAACTTTGGTGTCCAACCTATTTTTCGCTACTAGCATTATTTCTGTGCGTTACAAATAGGATGAAAATTTATAGATGCTTCCGGAAATTATAGGTTAATTCCAGTGAACTATAAAATGTTATACAGGAGCAGCTAGTCAGTGCACATATTTTTTGTCCTTTTACATTTAATATCATGATTTTGTCGTAGTAAGTTAATTGTTGCACATAGCGATGCTCTCCGCTTTGTCTTTGGATTTCCTCCGAGCGCGTACATTATATCATTCCTCGAACACTCCCTACTCCCTAGCAACTTATTAAGTCTTTAATCTATACTATGGTGAACTCTCCTACTTTGTTCAGTGTTCAAACTTGTAGAATCTTTTGCTTGCTTCAATTCAGTGCACGGTTGTCTACAGTAGATTTTGCAAAATTATCCATGTGTGCTTTTTGGACTCTGAATTCATTTATTTTAGTATACAAACGGCAACAAATTATTTTGGGCCGTACAGTAAAATTCCGTGATGCTTTTTTATCCTGAACAGTGCGAATGTGGAACAGTTTATCATCTTTTGTTTTTTCTCCTGCAAACAATCTGCGGAAGTTTAAGGGCGACATACATCTGCACCTTCGCCACTCTCCTCATATCTCCGAATCCTTTCCTTATCTCTTTCCTGCCATGCTGTGTTTTACATCATAGAGTATCCCCTGAACTTGGCTTAATAATATAAAAAAATAATAATACAAACGGCAACAACAAGAATCTCAATGAATATGTAAGCTAAATTGTTAGATGTAATTTCAGATACATATAGGACTTTTCTTCGACCTTCTTAGATCCTCCTGTAAAAGCCGATAACTTTCAATTAGCAAATTACATCAGAATATATCACCATCCTCGCTCCTTTTTGTATAAAAAAAATTTGTAGGTTATCTGTCAACCAATCATGACATTGCATCTTTTCCCCTATTTCATGTGCTGTCTGAATTTAATATTTTATGATTGAAGAAATTTCCTAAGGATTGATACTTCCTATTTAATTCAGCCGATAAATTTTCCTGATAAATTGTTTCATTAATAAGAATTTGTGTTAATTCAAAGTTATCCTCAGATTTTTTCTCTGATAAAATCATTATTTTTCTTTACGGAATAATTTTACCTATCTACTACCAGTGTGTTCCATCTTTAGATTTATCGTAGTATCTTGAAGCATGCTAATTGAAAATGAACATAATATCCCCTGATTCGTTGAAATTAATATTTTCCGAGTTAATTAACTAGTTTTAAATTGATATGGCTTTAGTCCTGTTATTCAACATGCAAATGAATTTTCTTTTCTGTTATGTACATATAATGACATAGTCAAAATCAATTAAAACTCAATTAACGAGCTTCATTTATTCTGTAATTCATTTCGAATACGACGAATAGAAATTAGCACGAATTGCCTTCTGGGAATAGAAGGCAATGCTACAAGAACAATTTTATATTCTCGAAGTATCAATTTCTCATTCTGACAGCATTTGGAAGATGCTTCGCTATGTTTGCTTAGAAACGTGGATAAATAACATTTAAAACAATTCTTTGTTTTAAATTTTACTTATTTATTTTTTTCTCATTCTAAATTGATCTTTATTTTATTTTTATTTTTCAATTTTAATATTATTATTTTGTTTCTTATTATTGTAGCATATGCATATCATAAGTTTAGCTGTTGAGTTATTTGTATTTTCATTATCTCCTGCCCATGGATATAAGTTTAAAAAGAACTTAATTGTGTAGATGCCATTAATACATTAATTGCATTGAATTGAATTGAAATGACAACATTGCATTTTACGACAAACAGGAAATTTCGGCTTTAAATGTTGGGTAAAAAACGAAAAATGAATACAAAAAATATTTCTCGATATTGGTATGGTACCATAGGGAAGACATCATGCCCGAATTGAACAGATTGAGTTGCTGTAAAGAGCGAATGATATTTAATTTCATCAATGGTAGCTCATATAAAACTTGTTTTAGTTACAGTGTTGGTGGAAAAACATATGAATTTTTTCACTTTACTCATTTCTCACAACAGATTTAAGAGAATTTAAGAAAAAATTACTCTCATGATACAGATGGATGTGAACTCGCAAATTTATGTTACTTCAGTATTTAGTAGCAACTTCATTAAACTCATGGAAGACATTATCATCCGATATCATCTAGATTCAAATAATTTCAAAAGGTGAACACATTTGTAGGAAACAGTGGTAGGCGAACAATTTTGACGAGAATAGTGGTATGCTGCTCGAATCCCGTAGCACCTTCAACAAAATAATTTGTTTGCACAATTTCTAATATAAAACGATATTGTGTTCAATGCAAATATTATTCTGCAGTTTCTTTCTTCCCTTCCAGGATATACTTTGCATAGAAACGATTACCCTCTATTGGACTTATGGCTGCTTAACGGAGCCATCTGCACATCGGAAACGTCTTGCACAGCTTTGACTTTTATATGCTTTTCATAAATCCAATTCGAAACCCTTTAAGAATTGGGAAAGGTTATGGAAATAGGTCCGACTTTAATGTCTGGAACAAAAAATGAAATTATTTTATTATCCTGTCAACCAATGACTTATATAGTCTAATATATTATATGTTCATGTTTTATGAAATAATTTCTCTTAATATGAAAACAGCTACAATTGGTACAATCCAAATAGAACGGAATTTCCTCGCTAGATAATTGAATCAAAATGTTGCGTTAATATTTGTTAAAATTATATTATTTGCTTTTCAGAGATCCTGTGTTTGGTTGCCGTTGCCTCCCCGATCAGAATCGGGCGCTATTATAGAAAGGACTGCTACCGCTGTTACTAAGGCTTACTATGGGAAGACTTCTGCAATTCAGCACAATTACTATTATTGCCGCTTCGGCTTCGCCGACATAAGATTTAGTTGTCTAATCTTTACTTGTCAATTGGCAACACGCATCCGTGTCGTAACTCTTCAGGAAATAGACTTCAAAAGTGTATAGGTGCAACTGGAGCTGCTACACCTCTCCAGGTTTTCAAAGGGATAGTGTGGACCTGGTGAACCTGACGCATTCGGTGTTCCGAATTGATACACAGATACACAACTTTTAAGAAATCTTTGATTCGGGCCAGATCCGAATACTCATCTAGTAGGAACAGTTTGAACCTGTAGTGCCATTTATCTGATGATTCCAGTCTCACATCAGATAGACTCGTTTTTTCAATAACTTTTAAGAACAGGTGCTGACCATTCAACCAACACTTGCATACCGGACGTTTGATCACCCGTTACCAAGGGATTGAGACACCAACGGCTGGTTATCAGTTTCTCAAAACTACAGTTCTGTAGTAAGAAACATACACTTCTACTGTCGCCGCTCCGTGCTTCTGCTACCAGCAGAATAATGGTGACAAAACACTCGGCTCCACTAATACGCCGGTTACCAGAAATTGACCCATAAAGCCAAACACTCTATCCTCCCAGAATCTCCCAGTTACTGCAGTTTCTGTTTCTACCGCTCTTCACCGACAAGTTCTTGATCTTCGATGCTCAGCTTTTCTCTAGACTCCACTACTACTTGGCAATTTAATTCGATTTACTTCTTATAGTATAACTTCTTTTACTTTGGAGTTAAACATCCGTAAATCATAATTGAGGTCTCTCCAAGCTTTCATATCCAAGCTAACTGCAAATAGTTACAAATCAATATTCAGTATTATCTCATTCCATACCTATATAATTTAAAAATTAAAGCAATCAAAAAATGTGAAAAATAATAATAAATTTGAACCGCTCCATTTGTATTATGATTTTGATTTTGAATGCTTGCCTTAACTTCCCTTTCTTACGCTGAATTTCCTGAGAAGCTTAGTAAATTGCTGTCAGTCACCGAAACCGAAATTTTAGTAAAATGGTCGAACAATTTACGACACAAGATTTGTGCGATTTATTTGAATGAGACGAGCACTGCGAAGTTCATTGTCAGGGTAGCCAAAATAGCTTGTATAAAAGATGGTCTCTGCAGCTACTGACACATTTTCAGTGTTACAACATTCGATAAAGCAATGGACATAGATGAAAGACCCTTTTCTTTAGCCGTACCATTTTCCAATAGAAATACAAATTTTTTTTGCATTCATAATTTCGGTATCTGTGGAAATTCTAAATTTCAATTTCAGAAAAAAAAAAGTGTTTCTACATACAATATTCCATCCTTACCACATGTGGCTTACTTTGTCCCCTTTAACGGCTTAAGGACAACACCCGAGTGTACTCGGGCGGATATTATGTGCGAAAATCCTCACACCCGAGATAAGTTGGTCTTTACTTGCAGAAAAGATCACTGCTAAATATATTCGCAAAAGATAAATTTCGCTTTGGCCAAGATTTTGAAAGGAGATATAAAATTGCACTCAAATAAAATTCTCATTATTCCCAAAAACATCAAAGAATCCAGCGTGAGTTTCTCCCACTTAATCTCTTCAGAGCAAATCGAATGTAAACAGAAGCACGTGCTGTTCAAATATCATAGGATTACAGCAACAACATGTGTCCATTACAGCAACAACATGCGACCAAACTCTGTCAATATGCATTGAGGGCAATGATGAAAATGATTTGTATTCTGATAGTTGCAGTGATGAAGATGATGAACCCAGTACCTGACGTCAAGTAAATATCGATAAACCTGATATACCACCTCTACGATTTCAATTTATTGGTAATCCGGGTTGTAGTTTTGATTCAGAGGACGATCATGATGTACTACAGTATTTTAGACTATTAATTGATGATGAATTGTTAGACTTGTTGGTTACGGAAACAAATAGATACGCAGAAGAACACCCAGGCACCGCATCCCATCAATGGAAACCAGTTTAAAGAAATGAAATAATGATATACTTAACAGTGCATATAATTCAGGGTATTCTCAAACTACCAGAGGGGAAAATGTATTGAACAACCAGCGATGTATTTTCAATGCCGATTTTCCCCAACCTGATAACCAGAAAAAGGTACTTTGGAATTGCACCCAAACCCTAAACTGCACCAAATTTGGCATGTCTTTCAACACCTCAATAAAAAAAATTCAACTTTGTATATTCCTGAGAAAGTTGTCATGAATGATGAGAGCCTAATGCTCTACAAAGGGTGATTAGGATGGCGTAAAGTTATACATGCTTTCGAGTTTAATTCGGGCTATTTATTTTCTTGCCTCATACATACTGGGAAAGGGACACTCATTTCAGAAAAACATTAAAACTTTGTCCATGAGTTGTCAAGTTATTTTGTCACTGATGTATCCGTTATTATATAACTACTGACAATTTTTACACTTCCCCGGAACTTTCTGGCATCTTGATTGAACACATTACAGACTCCTATGGAACACTGCGAATAAACCGAAAAGGCTTACAACCAGAACTAAAAACATCAAATTTAGAAAAAGGAGAAATAGTAGCTTTTCAGAAAGAAAAGATTATGGTCATGAAGTGGAAGGATAAAAGGGATATATGCATATTAGCAACCGTCTATAACACCGAAACTACCACCGCGCATAAAAAAGATAAGGATGGGAATAAAATGTTCAAGCCAAAACTTGTTGTTGATTACAACCCACACAATGGGGGGAATAGATCATCTAGACCAATATATACAAGACTATGAAATAACACGTAAGAGGGGAAAAAAGCATTACAAAAAAATATTATTTTTTCACTTTTTGGATATAGCACTATGGAATTCTTTTACACTCTATAAGAAAAAGAAAGGAAAAATGAATAATTTACAGTATCGGAAAGGACTCTTAGAGATCTCCGACCAAAATTTACAAAAACAAGGTCGGCGACCATAAAAGCCTGGATCACTGAGGCTGATGGAAAGGCACTTTCCTGAAATCATTCCACCAACCGGCAAAAAACAAGCTCCCACGTGGCAGTCTGCTTTCTGCTGCAATCGTGACGAGAAGGGAAAAAGATACGAAGAGAGTCTGCGAGCCCTGCAATGCAGGCCTTTGTGCTTCGGAATTTAATACACGAAAAAACAATTTTGATACTGTATTTAATTTTCTTATATTTTGAGTTTTTATTTTAGTTCCTTGCATTTATACGGCATTACTAATTTGATGAATAAGAATGAATATTTTGTTATGAATTTCTCTTATTTCTTGATCCACACAATGCACCATAATATCAACTTTCAGTCCCATTTTGGCCCCGAATTGATTTTTCTGGTGTCCCATAAGTCGACGTCAAGCCGGAATCGGTTGATAGACCAAATCATAACAGTTACCAGAAATATATAAAAAAAAAATCTAAGTCATGTATTTTTCAAATTTAGACATTTCTTTTATTTTCGAGAGAATGTACACCCTGTGATGGCTTTTTAGCTCCTGTTGCTACAAGTCTTTACTTTTTCCAATTTTATTTTTCTTATGTAATCCCGAATAGTGCCTATGTTGCCTGTTGCTTTAATTTCTAAGCCAACTGCTTTAGCTTGGAAGAAAATGTTACATTTTGCCGAACCAAGAATAGAAAATTATGGATAAAGAAGAATTTTTAAGAACTTTTATTTTTAAAGATTCTAAATCAAATTAATAAATACAAGAAGAAAAAACAACCGCCTCGTCCGGGGTTTGAAACCGGGACCTTCCGCTTGCCGGGCGACTGCTATTACCACTGAGCTAACGAGACAGATGATTTTCCCTCTTGCATTTATCAATTTGTTACTAGCCTACTAAGCCACGATTTGCTTTCAGCTGGCATTAACCAGTAACGATGAAAGCGCACAAATAAATTATAAATTCAGTTTTTTATTTATTTTTTCCCGGATTTAGAATCGTTAATAATAAAAGTTCTTAAAAATTCTTCTTTATCCATCATTGACTGATTCTAATAAGTGTATAGGTTCGATTCCCGTCCAGGAAAAAATTAATACTTCACCCATATTATCTGTACAAGGATCTATGTAAAAGTTAATATTTTTTCCTCAAACGCTTAAAATTTTCTAAATTATTGGGATCATTAGTAGATTTGTGTAGCTTATGCGCCTTGAGTTTCGCATTCCGCAATTTAGAAAGACCTCTATTGAACCACTTCGGGTGCTTATTTATACCCTTTCGTTTGATAGGAACGAATTTAGATAAATCGTCATGAACCACTTCAAGAAATTTGTTGTAGGTTTGCTGCAAATATTTATTACATAAAAAAGACCAGTTAATATCAGAAAAGAAAGTGTTTAAATTGTCATAGTCAGCACTAATAATAGAATTTCAGAGACACACTTACGGTTTACGATACTGAGAAATTAATTATAGAACATACATATGGTTTATCACTTGATTTGTCATACAAATTGTCATTTGACTTAAGAAAGTTCCCCACACGTACCAAATGCGAGTAAATATTGTGAAATTAGTTGTCTATATGGAAAACAAAAACGAATTTGACACGTCAACTTGACAAGTATAAAATATTGAATGTCATAAAAATTTGGAGCCAACATTGCAGTATAAAATTCGGTTCTAAAAGGTTCGTGTATTAAATGAATATGGTTTATAACTAGGGTCAGATTGTAATAAACTATTTATACTGTGAATTTTTATGCAAGTTCAATATTGAGTTCCAATGCTCTACATATGTTTCTCAGTATCTAGAGACATACTTGCGGTTAAGGGCAAACTGCAATATTGAAACCGCAAGTCTGTCTACGGTATTACTGAACCATCACAAATGTATTTTATATTAAGAAGACACAATTTATGCTCCCATATAAGCACATATTGCACTATTTCCAGCAAAGAAAACCAAAAATTAGCTTCTATAATTTTATTTATAAAGTGAAACTTCATCAACGCGACAGTAAAGTTTTATACAATTGAAATCTCTTTCATACATAGTCAAAGCTCTATGATAATTTATGAAAACAGTTAAAGCAATAATAAGCCTGCCATATGAATTCTGCATAGTAACATACATACATATAAATAGGTAAAATTCTAAAGAATATATCTCAACTAGATACATACATACCCACATATAATGAAAGCAATTTGACTAAAAACTTTCCCACGTACAGTTGAAATCCACAAAAAGCATTTTATCCCTTATCGCTGCAATGCATTCGTGAAATGAAGCCCAAAGAGAATTCTGTCTATTATTTCGGGAGAAGAGCTTATTGTGTATGTAAAGTGACGCTGGAAGGTTGCCAGTTTTTCTTGCTAAAGAATAATACAAAATATATACGTATAGTAGTTATAAATTATTTAGTCCATTGAAGAAAAAAATCCACTTATCCTGTGGAAATAGCAATAAAAGAACCAACCGAAATTGGTGTGCTCTATATTATATTTTGTTCGTTCATTCCGGAAGATTAAAAGTTTTTATGAAATATTTGTCTAATCTAATGACTAAAAATAGACACTATTACCTAGTTAAATGGAAAGAAAACACAGAGTTTCCTATGTATTTATTTTTCACGTTATTTTATTTTTTTATTTTTATTAAATCGCCTCTGCGATAGCAAAATTCCACTCAAAATATTTACAATGAAATATTCGCAAGCACCATTAAAACTGAAAAAGCCCCAAATTGCATATATAAAGTGGCCCTTAGAATGGACAAAGCATTCTCCGGAATGGCTAGGGCTACACATTTAAAATTTTCCTATCGAAAGTAGTCATTTCCTGTGTGCGGATAATGTCCCATTTATATTGTAGTGCCACATAAATATTTGTAATTTACTTGAAAATCACATGAATACCTAAATCTTTGTAAAAAATTTACAATAAAAATATTTACATATTTCTGCGACATACCTACATCCGTGTATGTATATTTAAAATCACTTTGTTAAATTGTGAGAGAAATAGGACAGCTTTAGATAACATTTTGAGTCTGATTATAAAATTTCCATAAAAAAAAAAGTGATTTAAAATTATGTGTGTCTTCTTTTTATACCCTAGATGAAATCTAGATGATATACTAAGTTTGACATTCCGTTTGTAACGCACAGAAATAATGATGGTAAAGCAAAATGGATTGGATACCCATGCTTAATATTAAAATTTATTTTGATCTTTGCATGTCCGTCCGTCCATCTGTCCGTCCGTCTGTGCGCACGATATCTCGAGTACGCGTTCACTTAGAAAGCTGAAATTTTGAACACGACTTTAAAAAAAAAAGTAAAATTAACTTCGAAAATTAGACAAATCGGGAAACTCCTTCGGGGGGTTGGCATAAAAAAATTTCGGTTTCCACTTCCTGAGAACGCGTCGGCATAGAGAGCTAAAATTTTGGTACATGGTGTTTTTATAGTAATAACAAATAAAATTTCAAAAATGGAATAAATCGGGAAACCGCTGCTTAGTGTTGCCACATAAAAATTTAGGTTTTTTACATATACTGTGAAAATGATCAGTCCTAGACATTTTTATATTACTAAGAACTGTTTCAGAATACGAAATCCTATAAAATTGGTTATAATCATTTTTCTGCCCGACGAACCTTTCTAGAAATATATTCGACAAACCACCTCAAAAATCAAACTTGAATAGATCGGTAACCATACGAAATTTTACATGGGCATTCATCTAGATTCTAGACTATCGTAAGAATCGGTCTTAGACCAATTCTAGCTTTTTTACTTGTTTAATACTGTGTTAAAGAATCATTTTTTTCCTTGTTATATATGTGCTATTTTGTAGTATATGCCCACGAAATTATTGTCATAGGGATCCAAACGTAGGGCGTTGTAGTATCAAACGTAAAAGAAAGTAGGTAAATATCTACCTAATGCGTAGTTATTTAAAACAAGTAAAAAAGCTAGAATTGGTCTAAGACCAATTCTTATGATACCCTAGATGAATGCCGTATTAAATTTCGTATGGTCACCGATCTATTCAAGTATTGATTTTGAAGTTGTTTTTCGCATATATTTCTAGAACGGTTTGTCGCACAGACAAAATGATTATAACCAATTTTATAGGATTTCGTATTCTGCAGAAGTTTTTAGTACCATAAAAATGTATACGTAAAAAACCGAAATTTTTATATGGCAACACCAAGAAGGAGTTGCCCGATTTAGTCCATTTTTGACATTTTATTTGCTAATGTAGTAAAAACATCATGTGCGAAATTTCAGCTCTCTACGTTGACGCGTTCTCAGGCAGTGACCAAATATATAGCGGAAAACGAAATTTTTATATGGCAACCCCACGAAGGAGTTGCCCGATTTGGCTCATTTTGGAACTTAATTTTACTTTTTTTTTTAAAGTCTGTTTACAAAATTTCAGCTCTCTAAGTGTACGCGTTCTGAAGTTATCGTGCGCACAGACGGACGGACGGACGGACGGACGGACGGACGGACGGACATGCAAAAATCGAAATAACTTTTAATATTATGAATGGGTGTCCAATCCATTTTGCTCTACCATCATTATTTCGAGGTGTTACAAACGGAATGACAAACTTAGTATACCCCTATGATTTCATCTAGGGTATAAAAATGCGTCCGAAGAAATAAAAGGACTTCGTTAAACTCTAAATTTAGGCGACAGGGTATCAGGAGAATGTACAGAAACTCACTATGTAGTTTTGACAATAATTAAATGTCTGATAAGTGCATGATCCTACTACATGTAATCTGTATGGCGTAGATAGCTTAAAAGTGTGTATGCTGGAAGTAGGTGGCAGTCTCCTCCGTATGCTCAAGAAGAATACTGAATTTAATAGCATAAATATAAATAGTATGAATGTATAGGTATATGGAGAGTGAAACCTAAGTGCAGTTTTCAGGTAACTATGAAGTTATATGAATATGGGCTAGGATGGTTAATTTGAATGTAGTATATATGTGTGATTGAATGTAGAACTTAAGCATGGCTCACTGAGAAATGCTTTTGTTTTAAATTGATTTTATTATCATTATAGATCACGCACAAGGATCTAATCCGTAGTTAATACATCAATGTAACATGCCCGTAACCTTTGAATAAAGTAATTCTCGAACGGTTGACCTGTTTCTTTTTCCTTTACCTTCTAATATTAATAGAAACGAAAAAAAATCATGAAACCGAGAAAAAACTTCCCAGTAAAAGCTATACTATAGTATGCTTAAGAAAAAGGAAATTTAAGAAATAAAAATAGTTAGTGTTGTAAAGTCGGGTGCATGAATGAGATGGGTAGTCATGAGTAGTCCAGAATAGAGTCCAACGATGTTTTAAGAATATGTATAACGCTAGTAGCTTCAAAATAATAATATTAACTATACGTTACATTTATTCGAGGAATTCATTACTGACATACTACAATACTAATATACTAGTATAATTTAATCTGGAGAGGGGCGATTCGTGCGAATGCTTATAGCCTATTCCAATACGAATAACGCTCGGATGCCACAGGTATAGCCAATACGAAGTGAAAGAATCAATATGTGCCAACGCTCATACTAGGATCAATATAGAATTCTCTTTAAACCATTAACAAATGAGTTCAAACTTTAATCAAATAAATTTAAACCTTGAACAAATGATTTTAAACCCTTAACAAATAAATTTAAACACTTAACAAATGATTTTAAACCCTTAACAAATATATTTAAACCGTTAACGAATGAGTTTCAACTGTTAACAAAAAGACTTGAACCTTTAGCAAATATATTTAAACTCTTAACAAATTTATATTTAAGCATTTCATACAAATTTTTTTTTTTTTCAAATTTTAGGTGCATATATAATCTGCAATACTTCTGACTTTACAGTGCAACGGTTAACCATCAACTGCCTTAGGAATAAGAACCATATCCAAAATATAGTTGGAATAGTCATCGATCACATTAGCCTACATTTTAGAAAACGATTTTTCGATAGGGTTTAACATAGGCGAGTAAGGAGGCAAAGCTTTTAGTATTAAATTCATTTGAGATAACACAACGCGAGCTTGTTGTGTTTTGTGTATTCTCGCATTATACATAATTAAAAATGCGTCACTAAGCGATGGATTTGTTTCCAATTTTTTAACATGTTCGCGCAGAAATAGATAAAGCCTATCGGAATTGCAAGTAGTATTTGCAATTCTTTGCTTACTTATCACAGCAATAATTGTGTCGTTTTTGCCACATACTGCTGGAACTATAACTCGAGCACGGATGCCCCTTCTTGATTGGGCTTGAGATCTTCTAAAATGTTTGCCTCCTTGGTCGCCTATGTTAAACCCTATCGAGAAATTGTTTTCTAAAATGAAGGCACATACACCGTTGCACTGAAAAGTCAGAAGTATTGCAGATTATATATGCACCCAAAATATGAAAAAAAAAATTGTATGAAATGCTTACTTAATTTGAAATAAAATATTTCAAATATAAATTTGTTAAAGGTTTAAGTCTTTTTGTTAACATTTGAAACTCATTCGTTAAGGGTTTAAATATATTTGTTAAGGGTTTAAAATCATTTGTTTAAGGTTCAAATTTATTTGCTTAAAGTTTAAACTCATTTGTTAATGGTTTAAATAAATCTGAGAATGTTATATAGGCAGTATGAAAGAAGGAGCGGGACAAGAAATTCGTATAAATACTATTACCAGAATCAATACGAATAACATACGGCTGTCGTAGATATAGCCAACATGAAAGAAGGAGCTGGACAGGAAATGCTTGCAAATGCGCTTACAAGGGCCAATATGAAAAACATACGGATTCAACACGAAAGAGGATAATTACTGGTTCTGGGAGGAAACATCTGTTCAGTCGAGCTGCTGGGAGACAACTGACTTCTACTCTAGTGCGATTCCCGCTTTTATACTTTCCCGTTGCTGTACTGTGATGGTCTTCTGACTGCTTCCGTGGCTCTGCGTGGTGGCCGGTATCGGGCTGGAGGGCTGGACTGGTCTACTGATTCACTAGCGGTAGATCGACTGGCCTTACTTGGTGGCAGAGGATCATTTAGTATACGCTTATTGGCGATAAGTCTACTAGTCTTGCTCATTTGTTCATTGGGGCTCATCTTTAGCCCTCAGTTCGGTTGGATGACGTCTTTTTTCCTCTTGTTGACAGGTGTCCTTTGTGACTTTCGAACTTTCCGTTTTATTGTCTTCTTTTGAATTACAGTTGATGCGCCTTATCAGTCGTACCTCATGTCGTTGTCCTTTTGGAGTTAGTTGTTAGTAGGAGGGCGGGGGAGGAGATATGAGAGGATAGGAATCAGTGGTTCCCAAGACATGGTTTCACTGCAATGATAGTCACCTTTTTATATGCACTGCGCAGCGCCCTTTGCTGCCGTGAAAAAATTGAGAAGCGCAAGTATCTCTGATACGCGCTCTCTCTGATTGTACTCTGTGGATAAACGATGATTAGTGATTATGTTTTCCTTGTATATTTTTAACTGTAAGCATTGAGCTTCGGCTGAGCCAGCAGTAGTCTGAAAAAAAACCATGGAGATGTTCGAAAATGCCTCTTTGGAATTTTATACCGAGAATGGTCTAAAAGATTTGAATTGTTTCGGGTCTCCTGGTTTGGGCTACTAAAAATATTTATGAGCGCTCATCTTAACCAAGTATGTGTTTTTTTTTTTTTTTTTTTATATAGCATTCTCACATTTATTTAAACCATTAACAAATGAGTTTAAACTTTAAGCAGATAAATTTAACCGTTAACAAATAATTTTAAACTCTTAACAAATAAATTCAAACCTTGAACAAATGAATTTAAACCCTTAGCAAATAAATTTAAACTTTGAGCAAATGATTTTAAACCTTTAACAAATAAATTTAAACCATTCACGAATGAGTTTGAACTCTTAGGAAATAAATTTAAACCTTTAGCAATAATATTTAAACTCTTTACATTTCAACTCTTTCATATTTCAAATATTTTATTTCACTTTAAGTAAGCAATTCATACAATTTTTTTGTTTGTTTTTCAAATATATTTCAAGAACGGTTTGTCGGACAGAAAAAACGATTATAACCAATTTTAAAGGATTTCATATTCTGAAGAAGTTATTAGTACAATAAAATTATCTAGGACGGATCGTTTTCGCACACCAAGAAGGGGTTGCCCGATTTAGTCCATTTTTGAAATTTTATTTGTTATTACTATTACTATAAAAACACCATGTACCAAATTTAAGCTCTGTATGTCGATGCATTCTCAGGCAGTGTTCAAATATATATATACATATATAGTGGAAAACGAAAGTTTTGTATGGCAACCCCACGAAGGAGTTGCCCGATTTGGCTCATTTTCGAACTTAATTTCACTTTTTTTAAAAGTCCGTTTACAAAATTTCAGCTCTCTAAGTACTCGCGTTCTCGAATTATCGTGCGCACAGATGGACGGACGGACAGACGGACATGCAAGAATCAAAATAACTTTTAATTTTATACGTGGGTGCCCAATCCGTTTTGCTCTACCATCATTATTTCTGTGCATTACAAACGGAATGACAAACTTAGTATACTGTCAATTTATAAAAATTGACAGGGCTTTCGTTTTAATTCACAAAATCTTGGGTAACTTGATTTTTGAAAAAATGATCGTTGATTTTGTCCGTCTGCATGGGTTTCACTGAAAAGTCAGAAATATTGCATATTATAAATTTGAAAAAAAAAAATCTAATGAATTGCTTACTTAAAGTGAAATAAAATATTTTAAATATAAATTTGTTAGAGTTTAAATATATTTGCTAAAGGTTTAAGCCGTTTTGTTAACAGTTCGAACTCATTCGTTAACGGTTTAAATATATTTGTTAAGGGTTTAAAATTATTTGTTCAACGTTTAAATTTATTTGCTAAGGGTTTAAAATCATTTGTTCAAGGTTTAAATTTATTTGTTATGAGTTTAAAATTATTTGTTAATGGTTTAAATTTATCTGCTTAAAGTTTAAACTCATTTGTTAATGGTTTAAATAAATGTGAGAATGCTATATTAATTTATATTCAAACAGTTGGCTTCAGAGTTTGTAATGCAGTATTGACCGTATGCAGCATTGACAGGACTCCAGAAGGAAAAATGTTGTAACACAATTCATGCCTTTGTTTATATAGTAACTAGCTTTGAAAACTCATATCCACAAGAACTGAATATGAAAAGAACTTTATTGTTTTCTATATCGTAGCTATCGTAAAGTGACATTCAGCAGAAGTGGAGAAATTGTTTATGTTAAACATTTTTCGTTTATTTATTCAGTTATATTTAACTAAGTCCAGCTATCTATCTACTTTAATACAGAAATTCAAATCAAATACTTAATTTAAAAATTAGTTTTCAGAAAAAAATGGATTCCCGTGCAATGGCGATTTCAATTTTGTATTTCAGATGCATAGGTAGTTTTATGCTTTACCATTTTGTGTATAGGGTAGAAATATTCAACCGCAAAAAACTTGTATCTCAGGGTTACGTTAAAGATTTAAGCTATATTTGAATATATGAAAATTTTTTAATTAAATTCTCGAGAGCTTAATTTAAGGTATGGGCAGACAATGGAGCTAAAAGTTAGTATAGAAAGATTAGTGCAATTGTGAAGTGTCAGACAAATTGTTAAATTTAGATGGTTTGTAATTGGGTTTTTATTTTTGTTTTTATAACTTTTTTTATTACTTTAAATAAAAATCCCCGCTTTACCTGTTTATACCCTAGATGAAATCTATAGGGTATACTAAGTTTGTCATTCCGTTTGTAACACCTCGAAATAATGATGGTAGAGCAAAATGGATTGGACACCCATTCATAATATTAAAAGTTATTTCGATTTTTGCATGTCCGTCCGTCCGTCCGTCCGTCCGTCTGTGCGCACGATAACTTGAGAACGCGTACACTTAGCGAGCTGAAATTTTGTACACAGACTTTAAAAAAAAAAAGTAAAATTAAGTTCGAAAATGAGCCAAATCGGGCAACTCCTTCGTGGGGTTGCCATATAAAAATTTCGTTTTCCGCTATATATTTGGACCCTGCCTGAGAACGCGTCGACGTAGAGAGCTGAAATTTCGCACATGATGTTTTTACTACATTAGCAAATAAAATGTCAAAAATGGACTAAATCGGGCAACTCTTTCTTGGTGTTGCCATATAAAAATTTCGGTTTTTTACGTATACTTTGAAAACGATCAGTCCAAGTCATTTTTATGGTACTAAAAACTTCTGCAGAATACGAAATCCTATAAAATTGGTTATAATCATTTTGTCTGTGCGACAAACAACTTCAAAATCAATACTTGAATAGATCGGTGACCATACGAAATTTAATACGGGCATTCATCTAGGGTATCCTAAGAATTGGTCTTAGACCAATTCTAGCTTTTTTCATAAATAAATTTAATATTTAGGTACACATATTGCCTAAGTATTTGCAGAAACTAATTTTGATCTTGTACAGCAGATATTGCAGATATTATTATAAAAAAAATGAAAAAATTTATAATCCTATCCACTAAAAGAGGTGCTAATGTAACAACTAAAATCACATTTTTAACTGTGGATTAGGCTTAATCTGAGTGAAATTTGAAATTCCTAATCGCATTCATTTAGTACATTTTTTCCAAATATAAGTCATTCTACGTCAAAATCTAGATTACAACTTGTCGTATGTAGTATGTGAAGTAGTATACTATGTATGTATGTAGGTAAACCAAAATATCCAAGCCATGTTGACATTTGCTTCTGTTCTGCCAATTTGATTGAATTCTTCTATTTGTCACTCCAAAACTTGCAATATTTTACTTCTAATTTTCGGAGTCACACTTGTCGCATATTCTTTAGGCCTATCGTAATGTTTGCATTTAGTATCTAGCGGCTGGTGCCTGATGAATAATATCCTGCACGAACCCTAAAGAGTAACGTGATATATGCCATGCATACATACTAAATGCGTTAAAGCTGAATATGTACATATATCCTATAGCTAAACATAGATGTATATGAGTGCTTAAGAACACATCACCAAACATACTCCGGAATTTTCAGTTTGTCGCACAGAATTACCCGTCATGGCTTTCTATATCAACCGGGTATAATATGTTTGCTCAATGGATAGCGTTATATTATAGGAATATATCTATATATGTACATCCAGGCATATCTACATGCATACATACATATATTCAATTTCAAGGAGATGTTTGACATTGTGAAAATATTTCCACGTCAATGAAAGTGTTATCAAAATATTTTTTTGCACAGGCAGAGTAATGATGATTATATCTTTTGCTCGTGTGACCTATAATTATGGTTGCGATAAAATATACATGCGATATGACCACATTTTTTCTGGGCATAAATTAAAGCGACCCTTATACGACCAAATATGCAATGGAATGTCAGAATTTTTCAATATCAGTTTTGTTCTCTCTCGTTTTTCTTTTACTCGTATGATATGTTTGCAGCCATAATTATGTTGATCTAATGAGAAATTTGACAAATGCGTGAACATTAATGATAAATTACATATTTTTTTCTACTGTTATCAGTTCTGAAAATATACACACATTTTATTAACGCCAGCAAATTTAAAGTTTCATGCTAACCATTTTTTTTTTATTCTATACATCAATTTATCATAAATCTATAGATTTCATCGTTCTGACAAGTTTACTAATATTTTGTAATCTATAGGCAAGCATTCTTGCATCAACTTCTATGTAAGTTTCTTCAATGGGATGGACATAAACCTCTCAACCAAATTTCAAACTAGCTAATTCGTTGACGTAATCTGCTTATCTTTAATTGTGTAGTTATATGTGTAGAGCTGTAAAGTAATTAAATATTTCAGGACCTCAGTCCTCGTATAATTAAGAGGTACTGATACTAATACTTTAAGGAGGGGGGGGGGAGGTAAATACAACTATTAAAAAATGAATTTATATCATGTATATAAAGTCCCTAAGTTCTAAGAAATTGTATCGTTATAGACATAATTTTTTTTCTAAACTAAATTAAAAAGCAAGCTAGTATTAAGGAAATCCCATCTTACTTCCTAACTCGTTCTTAAATTGACCTTACTTCAACCACCGATGGAGGCTCGGTTAACAATAAAAACAATGGCAATAAAGATAGTATTAATAGCTGATATTTGTTTGGATACGTGATTAAGCTTAAAAGTCTCAACATCGTCGATAAGGACTGCCGGGGTCAGCACGCATTTTTGTTAAACTAAATACTTATTAGCTGTGTCCTTTTGTGTCCGCAGAACAGGGCAAAACAAAAGATACACAAAAGAACGCCTCATACAATTTCATAGAAGATTTATAAATTAAGCGGACAGTACAAATAGTTCACTTCAATAGACAGAATAATTTGTTCTCCTCAATATATGGGAGTTCTAAAACAGGGTACAAAAATGAACACAGCTATTATAATAAATGATTCTGTGGATTATAACATTATTATGTTATTAATTTTTATTTTTAAATAATTTAGACAAAAATATAAATAATGCCGCCCCGAAATATGGGCCGCCCGGGGCGGACCACCCCATTAGAGATGCTACTCAACTTTCTTCATTTCGAGTGGTAGCCAATCACTTATCTGTTCGACACGTATCCTTTAAATGATAAATTTTGTGCATTTAAGATTTGCGAGTGGTATCGAGTGTCTGGAACTTTTGATCTACTTCCAGCTTATACCGTTCTTAAACCAAGGATGTGCTCCTCCTCCTCATAAGAATCCTGCATCCACCCGGCAACCAAATCAGCCCCATTAAATATTAAAAAAATATATATTTAATAATCTTGGACTTATTTCAACAGTCCACGTTATGAAGACCTAACATTCTGCAAAATTTCAAATTGCTAAGTCACGTCGATTTCAGGAAAAGCTTTGTGACAGACATAGGAACGGATGGATGAGCGATCTTACTGTGGTTCCGTTTTGTCCTTTTTTTTTTTGTACCGAATAATGGAAATATCCGAGTACGCACAAAAATGAAAACAAAACTAATATAATGAGCTAATTAATTTTTTTCCTCTTGAACGTCCTGTTGGTTCCATATTCTCTTTATTTTATTGTATATACATATATACATATGTACATATTTGCAAAGCATTCTCAATCGCTTCTATGTTTTTATATATTTCATATAATTATATTTTTTTTAATATTATTCATTCCGGTGCAATTATATCTATCGTATAATTTTAATTTAATTTTAATGTTTTACCGAGAGAAGCAGTAATTTTTATGCATTTTCATGGGGGAACTTAACACAACGAATACTGATTTGCATAGTTCGATTTCTTTTATCTAGATCCTTTCGTTTAAAATAAAACTTATTAATTATAAACTCTAAAACTCTGGCAATTACTACATTTTTTTTCAATAATGCCTACTTAAAATATCAGACTAACTAAAAATATTCAATTTATTAATTTATTTGATTCTAAAATCGACATTGTCGGCAATATACAAAGTAACGTTTGTGGCACAAAATTTTGCAAATGCTTTACATATGTTTGTAGAATTGCAGAATAATGAAAAATAAAAAATTTTTGTGAACGAGTCTGTACCAACCTAATGGCGAACTTTTCGATACCAAAAACATTAATAATATAAATAAAATAAAAACGAAAGTTTAAATACATAACAACATAACAGAACAATCACATTTACCTACTATCCTCTAAAATAACTTAAATTCTAATTAAATAAAAATCAAATCCAAATTATAAATTTTGGAGGCAATAATATCCACACTAATCTTATCTTAAATCCACACTTAAAACAAAAAAAGCGTTTCAGTCGCAGTGCCAAACAGATATGTTTGTAGGCCTTGAACAGATGTATTTACAATCAGATTCACTATTTTTAAATTATTTACTCATATCATAGATGCATAAACAGCACCACATTAAATTTAATATCACCTAAATATGTGTCTTTCCCAGTAAATAGAGCTCGCGATTTTGAAGCAATTTCTGCACTTATCTCAAAAACGATCAAAATTGAAATATATATTTGTGGTGCTCCTTAGGGGTCGATTTCAGCTCCAAGATAAGTAAAAAAGCTAGAATTCGTCTAAAAAACCAATTCTTATGATACCCTAGGGTAGGCATGGCTAACATCCGGCCCGCGTAATGAATTTATGTGGCATGCGAACAATTTTTCAATATTAGCATTTAACTTCTAGTAATTAATCGAATGTATTCTCGATACTTCTATATTTTTAAAAAAGATTCCGTTATAAAGAATTAAAAGTTTTATACTCATCTGTACTCGATATGATCTATTTGATGTTCGCCCCAAAGGCAAGTGTTGCGCGCACTGATGTGAAACAAAGATGACTTAAAAAGAAGATAGGAAACAGCTGAACAAAATTGGAAAGTTTTCTTGTTTTCAAGAAAGAAAAAAAAATTAATGGTCATGTACTTTATCTTTTGCATGATTGGGGGAAAAGAACTTGGCTATGCATTCTGGTAGTTCGATTGAGACAACAAGTTAAAAACAAAAATTGAGGAAACGTAGGAATATCCGAATGACAAAATCTTCTTGAATACCTTGAAAATCCTTCAAACTATTCATAATAATGTAAATCGAGTCACACTACCTCAATTTTTTAAGTAAAAGATAAATTTCGCTTTGGCCAAGGTAATGAAAGGAGATGTAAAATTTCTGTCAAATAAAATTCTCATTTCTCGCAAAAATATGAGTCCAGCATGAGAGCATCCCAGTTAATCTCCTCAGAGCAAAACGAATGTAAACAGAAGCACGTGTTGTCCAAATATCACAGGATTACAGCAACAAACATTGGGACAATTCTCTAAATTTTGAGAGTAAAATCTGAAAACTGCGTCCCTTCTCATTTATTTACGAAAATAAAACATTTGCCATTCTGTTTCGTTACATGCAAACTGCGCTTTTTTATCTTTATTTATAAAAGTTTTAAAGAGAGTTTGATTTGTTTTTTCTTTCTTTCTTCCTTTTCTTGCCCTGTACATTTTAAATGTAAAACACTCGGACATCTCGCCTGCGTCTTAACTTATTATTAAGTTCACTTTGTGTAAAACAGTCGGAAATCTCGCGTGCTTGCAATCTTCTTATTAGTTAATCTTTGCCCAATGTCAGGCAATTCATTATTTTTATGGTCAGGTGTGACGTAATGAATCAAATTTGTGAAACGTACTTTATTTGCTATATAACTGTCTCAAGCTCTTTTATTTAAAATTTAATATTATTTCAATTAGTTACGATACAATTTTTGTTTTAATACGATATGCTATTTTATTATTGTTTTCAAAAATATTGTATATTAAGTAACTCTTTCACTACAGGGATGGCTTCCAAAAAACGAAAAGTAGGTTTAGAATGCGGTATATTTAAAGAAGAATGGAGGTGGAAATATTTTTTTGCAATGTACAATATTAAGGCAGTTTGTTTTATTTGTAACTCTCAAATTATATGCTGATGATGTTCAAATGTGCTTATCCTCAAACTTAATAAATCTCCATAGTAGCATAAACAAAGTTAATATGAATTTGGAAGCTATTGAATCCTGGGCTAGTTTGAACTGTCTTAAGCTGAATCTTTCAAAGTCGCAAGTTATTGTTATTTTTAAAAATTACGTTGATATGTCCCAACAACCTTGCGTTAAACTTAATGGTATATCTATTCCTTTTGCTGAATCAGCTCGCAAACTTGGTATAATTTTTGATACTACATTAAACTGGAATAAACACACTGATACTCTAGTAGGTAAAATATATGGTGGCTTAAAGGGTCTGTGGCGTCATGCATCCTATACCCCCAGAAAAACAAGGACTCGGTTGGTGAAAGCGCTCTTGTTACCAATCATAACATATGGCTGTGAAGTTCTCGGCAATTTAAGTGGCAGATGTCGTGATAAAATAAATGTAGCATATAACTCTTGTGCTAGGTACATTTACGGCATCCGCCGACGGGATCATGTGTCTAAGTTTTCCAGAGCTATCTTAGGTTGTACGCTGAACAATTATATTAAATTTAAATTATGTCTCATGATATTTCGCATAGTTAAGCGCATGTGCCCCAATTACCTATATAGTAATGTAAAACTCCTTGCATCCGCGCACAAAACTGCTGCTCATACCGAAACATAGATCCCATTTCAGTAGTCGCTCAGTTTTCGTCTATGGTGCTCAACTCTGGAATAATCTGCCCATTGAAATAAGATCTACTCAGTGCCCTGACAGCTTCAAGAGATTATCATTTTTCTAGCATGTAAATATTACTTTAGTTTTATTTATTTTTTTTTTTTATTATTATTTGCCTTATGTTATTCAATTTAGTTTAATATTAATTACTAATTTTCTTCAATTCAAATATTTTCATTTCTTTAAAAATTTTCTATCATTTGGTAATTATAATTCTATGAATCTACTAGTATTATTTTACCTCAGCTTATTTGCTTTTCTTTTTATTTTTTATTTTTTTTTAATTGAGCAATTTATATGTTCTTTTTACTACTTATTAATTACTATTATGCTTTACTTTATTGTTAATTGTAAATTTAATTTTAATTTTTAATTTTAATTTAATGCTTTTTTTTTTGTATTTTACTTCTTCAAAATCGATGTCGATTTTCTTGTATCTTTAATTAGGAGTATGCGCAAATCAATGAGCATTGTTCTCACTTGTGCTTTTTAATTTCAATAAATTTGAATTTGAATTTGAATTTGAGTGTGGCAGTTTTAAAAGAATACAACTTGAGAAGGCATTTTGAAACCAAACATGAAAGTTACTCACAAAATTTAAACGAAGAAATCCGAAAAAAAACAAACCGCAGATCTGGTAGTAAAATTGACTCGACAGCAAAATGCATTTTTAAAGCAAAATCGCTTACAAGAATCTGTCACTGAAGCAAGTTTTTTAGTAGCAAAACGTATTGCTCAATGTGGGAAACCTGTGATGTGATTTGTCCAGAAATTAAAAATAAATTTGAAAATATAAGCGTGTCTCGGCAAACTATTACTAGAAGAATAAGATTTAAATGCTAATATAAATAATCAATTATTAAATAATTTAAAATTAGCCAATTTTTATGCAATAGATCTGCACGAATATTGCGATGTGAAAGATACTGCTCAGTTGTTAATTTTCATGAGTGATATCACATAAGATTTTCAAATTTCGGAAGAACTTTTATCAATTGTTCCGATAAAGGGCAAAACAAAAGGAGAAAATCTTTTCCAGGAAATTGAAAAGTGTTTTTTTAGAGTACAATGTTGACTGGAAAAACTTAGTGAATGTTGCAACAGATGGATCACCAAACATGATCGGAAAAAATATTGGGCTCATCAAACGCATTGCAGATAAACTTTCCGAAATCGATCCAAATCATAAAATTATACCCATACACTGCATTATTCATCAACACGCACTATGCAAAAATACTTTAAAAATCGATCACGTTACAAATGTAGATGTGAAATTAGTGAATTTCCTACGGTCAAAAGGATTAAATAACACGCAATTTATTGATCTCCTTGAAGAACTAATTACCAGTCATTTAGATGTACTATATCACAATAAAATCTATTGGTTAAGTTTGGGTAAAGTTCCAAGACGTGTGTGAGGATTTTCCTGAGTTATTAGATCCAAATTGGATTTGTGATTTAGCAGTTTTTTTTGTTATATTTTCACACATTTCAACGAGTTTAGCACATGTTTACAAGGCAAAAATGAAGTTTAGGCTTTTTTCTACAAACCTGGCTGCTCGTAAATTTGATCATTTTCCAACGTTACAGAATATATCTTTAAATATTGTAAAAGAAAAGGTTCAAACATTTAATAAAAATATCCCTGCACTAATAACAGATTTCGAGCAGAGATTCGATTGCTTCAAAAAAATTGATAAAATTTTTATCTATTATCCGAAATCCATTTTCTGTTCAAGTTGATGACGTTCCTGTTCATATACAGTTAGAAATAATTAATTTGCAATGTGACGAATTATTACATGAAAAATATCGAGAAGAACAAGAAAAGCTGTGTACTTTTTATAAGCAATTAAATAATGAAAAATATGGAAATTTTAAAAAAAAAACTTGCGAAGACGTATTTAGTAAGCTTTAGCTCAACTTATATTTGTGAAAACCTTTTATTTAATGTATCTAAATAAAAGTACAACAACATCACGATTGAATGATTTACATTTGTAGGCTGTGTTAAGAATAGCTACTACAAGTATAGAACCAGATATTAAAAAAGTAATAGGCGATACAAACCATCTCAATACGTCGCATTAGTTATTATGTATGTTTATTTGCTATATTAATTTACTTACAATTATTCATAAATAAATTTCATAATAAAATTTTCTTTACTTAAAGAAATTAGTGTTTTGCTTAACATTTTTTAATTTTAATATTTCGTCCGGCCCGTGAAAACATATTTTTTCCAATCCGGCCCAGGGGAAAAAACAGTTGGCCATGCCTGCCCTTGAACCTAGGGTTCGTCAGACAGTTAAAATGATTATAACCAACTTTATAGCATTTCAAACTTCTGATCGTTTTTACAGTATAGATAAAAAAAAAAAAACTGAAGAAGGGGTTGCCAAATTTAGCCAATTTTTTGATTATATTTTGCTATTTTTATGAAAACGCGGTATACAAAATTTCAGCTGTCTAGGTTGACGCGTTCTCACTCAGTGTCCAAATATATAGAAAAAAAACGAAATTTTTCTATGGCAATTCCACGAAAGAGTTACCCGATTTGTCACATTTTCGAACTTAAATTTACCTTTTTTTTTTAAGCCAGTGTGGTAAATTTACGCATTCTTGACTTATCGACTCATCGTGAGGACAGAAGGACGGACAGACAGACGGACGGGCATGCTAAAAACCATATTAACTTTATTTCTGTACGTTTCAGACGGAATGACTAACTTAGTATACCCTATGATTTTAATCTACGATATAACAAATAAGTTTTCTATATTATCCTTAAGACCTTAACAGTGGGAATATTTCTATATTTTTCATTTCGCTGTATGTCACAAACCCAAGAGCTGGATATTACGACATACAAAAAATGGGAAGGTATAACTTCCTGCACAGTTCTTTACAGTTTTGTACATCTTTAGTGACACATAGCGAGCAAAAAAAAACCTGTTTCTGAAATATTCATTTTTCTTCAACTTCACATTTGACCTTAGCGTAAATAATTCATCCTAAACCATCTCATCGTTAATTATGAATGATTTTCCTGAAAATGCCTGAAATGCTGCATACCTATTAGGTAGATACACGTATAGTACATACATATACAGCGGGCATAGAGAAGGAACTACCTTCATAAAAAATTTAAAAAGACCCAAAGGTGCCCATATATTTCCAGATTATATATCCCGGCTCGATTACCCAAAAGCTAAAATATATATGTATGTACTTAAGTATTGTAGTACCTACATATAGCCTTGAAAACATTACATATTGCCACGTTTATGCCCTATAATAATCAGAGGTTTGTTGAGCATTTTATGATAAAGCGTTTCAGTAAACACCCCTAATGAGTCAGCTCCTCACGTACATACCTTCGCGAATACTTTTTTATTCAGATTTTTCCGCTGGCTAAATATATGTATGTTTGTAATATAGCTTCACCTTAAAATCTACACGACAAACGTTGTAATTTGCTCGAGTTCAGAAATTTTTATAGACGGAAGTCATAAAGCATTTGATAACGTCAAATAATTTTGGTTTTGCAATTCATTATGGGGGTGGTAATTTGCAGTCAGGGCTTATAAAATCATAGCCGCTGGGAGATAATTATATTGAAATGGAAACCTGGTTGTTACGGTTTGTGCTACATGAATTAATTGTTTTTTTTTTTTTTTTTTTATTTTAATATTCAAAGGAAAAATAATTTCCGTGTTGCTTTTAATTGGTTTTAAAAGCTTGAACTCTCTGACATAAATGTGCGTAAATTCTGTATATAAAACAGAAACGTATTTTTAATCGAATAACAAAGATGAAAAGGAGACCACCAGTCCAGGAAAAAAGCCTATGTACTCGTATATACGCGATGGCAGCTAAATGTATGCTTTTGTGCGTTATATGATTACCTAAATGCGGTTTATCTATCTTCATATGATTTCGGTAAGGGAATAATTTGTTCATTGCGTACAAATTAGGGAAAAAGAGAATTTCATTTACATTTTCAAAGGTTATCTAACAGAAGAAAAAAGTCTTTAGGGCGTCCCATCTGGAGTGCACCAGTTAATTTTTAAATGAAACAAATTTCTTTTTGAGTGAGCGATGATATTTTTATTGTGGTAAGAAGAATGTCTGAGCCACGGTGTGTAATGGACGTTAAAATCGCCTGCAAGGATGATTTCGGATGAGGGGGAGACATTGTGTAATTGTGTCTACAAAGTTGACAAGTTGCGATTAATTTTAACCTGCACGACTCGGTCTGCATGCACAGCACGCACACAATTTTGATGGTATTTTCAATGATATTTGTGCAAAGATACGGCCCAATCTCATCAATCACTAATTGAAATCTGAGTTCGTGAATTGTTCAAGACTTGGTAGCGTCGACCATTGATTTTAAAAATTCCCAAAAAAGGAAGTCGCATCAAATGATAGTCGTTTAATGTCGACGTTTAGCGATAGTACAAAGGCTGGCAATTGCCGCGTTGACAAATTATTTAATTTTCCCGCAATAAGACATGTGATGCCATCTTTATAAAACCACATGTCATTAAAGTCTATACTCACTAATTTAGGCCCTTAGAGCTTGGTAAAATTTTCTAGTTAAATTTAACTGCGTGCATGTCTAATTATTGTGACTAAGTGGATTTCTATTTAAAATCTACGTCCAACTAGGGTTCCGGATATAAATAAATACTTTCTTATTTTTATTTCTAGTTTTTTTTTCGAAATCCCAGGAACTAAGTTTTTCTTCAAATTTCCAGTTAATTATTTGGATGTTCAGTTAATATATATTCCTGGATACTAAATGGCATTGCAAAACTCGTTACGTTTACTACCGGAGCTGATAAGGAGCTGATGGGAATAAGAAATTGTATCATCGTAAAACTTCCAACTAAATGACTCTTTCAACAGTGTCTAAATTTACTACATAGTTGAAAGTCAAGGCTTTTTTATGGCAATTCCATAAGAAGTTGTCCGATTTTGACAATATAAACTAACTCTGCAAATATGATGACTCGAAAACGATCGTAATCTCTGGCTTAAACTTCGAAATCGAACTCGATATCGAATAGAAAAGAGACTATCAGCGTAGTAAAAGGAACATGATTCTCGACTTATCAACCCGAGATTCTCTCTCGTTAGCGAATTGCTTTAGATCCTAAGACGAACCGAAATTGAGCGTTAAAAAGAAGTTATGCGCACATGGGTTTGTGTTAGTAGTGTTGTATATTTTTTATATATTAAGAGAAGCGAGCTATTCTCGTGTCGTAAGCGATTCGTACAGAGTGAGTTTTTATTGACATTTAATTAGAGCCATGGAAATTTATTCATTTTAAGTGGAAAATACGGTCCGTGAACGTAACTGTATTGGTCAATTCATCGCACCTTTAATTATATCACTTATCAGATAAACACATGCCATTAAACAGATAAATTAGTTTTGTTTTTAACATTATCAGTAAGTGATAAGTCATTTGAATCTCACTCATAGAAACGAATGAATCTCGCAGTAAATTTGAAGCATAGACGCACGTAGCCTCATTTCCTTGTAACTCCGAAATCAGAGAAATGGAGAAATCTTGGGGAAAAAACGGAATTGTCGTGCTGAGCTCTCTATTTTCCTCTCATTCGTAACAAAATCAGAGAAACGAAGAAGTCTCCAGAGAAGCTCCAAATTCTCATTTCTTGCTCAAATTCGATATTGCTTCGAGAAGGCGGGCTCTTCGCTAAAATGTTTGAAGGGATAAATGATATCCCAGGAAATATTACGATACGATATCGAATCGAACAACGTTCGATATTGTGAACTAAGACTTCGATCTGTAAGTCATTTTCGATTCGATATTGATCCGAAAAAGAAAAGAAAAAGGAACGCTATATCGAATCGTAAAAACGATCGATTTCGAACTTTTTGAATGTATTTTGGTTGCATATAATAGCCTTATATACTCGAGTTTTCTTTGAAAAAATGAATCGATATTGAAACGGGTCAACGAGTTATTACGTGTTACACACCTTAGACAGAATATCTTCATAATGATTTCATTTATCATTTTCCAGAAGTAAGATTAAAGAAAATTCTTGTTGTCTTTGATGGAGATAGCATGATTTTTGCTGACAAAAATAATATAATTTAGCTTCTGATAAAAAGTACCACTATCGATGAGAGTCAGTCAGTAATTAAAGAATTTTCTGAAAATGAATTTCGCAACGGAATAAATTCTCAAAACTTCCAGTTTCTACTTGACTCTTCAGACTAGGTAAAAATTTGAATATATTTAGTTAGAATTAAAAATTATCGAAATATCAGATCAGCAAATTGTTTTAAGTCAAAACGTCGAGATCATCTCGGAGAAGCGAAGTATACTCAAATTATGGATTTTATTTACTTCCGAAGCTATTTCTTCCTACTCGTTATTTCTTCTAGAATTCTTCGCAAAAGCAAAACTTTGGGAAATTGTTCGCTGGGATCACTCAAATGAAAATCAATTAAAGTGAACAACTAGTTGTGTTGTCTTGTGAGTAGTGGTAATCTAGCCAAATGTACCGAACTCTATTGAAAAGTAAAAAGGAATTTAATAGAGCTCTCATTCTTTAGGATACACACGAACTGAGGTGCGTTCATTTAGTATTGTGAAGTGGAAGTCTATGAACGTACTAAAGTACTTAATAATTAAATTGTCGTAAGACTGCTTCACGTTATTTATTGACGCTGATCATGATGAATTTTTTCGTTAAAATTTTGATCACAAGAATAATTAAATTATATCGGTGAACAGCTGCCGAACTTACTTATGGATTGCTAAGGAGCCGCTACGATAATTATTATCCCTTGTCTCCTTCGGGTAAGGCAATATATGGCTGCATATGCTAATTTATAATTGTTGTGGCAGACTATGCCGATATTGTGGTTGGGTCAGAGTATGCCGATCTTCACTTTAATATGGCAGAGTATGCCGCTGCTATATTAAGGCAGAGGATGCCAATATTCACTGGGATGGCAGAGTATGCGGATGATAAATGAGAAATTAAAAGAAACCTTTCGATGATCAAATAAATGCTGATTTTTATTGACCGGTGGCTGATTATTTATACAATTCTTTTTACATAAGAATCGGTATGTCTAATTATTCTAAAGGGGGGGAGTTATTTCAGAATTGCAATAATTGAATTTAAAATCATAATTGTAGTATGAGAATTTTTGATCATTAAAATTCTTTATGATTCACTCCGTATTGATTTGGTAAAGCGAAGACCTCAGGTAGGTATGTATATTTTCATAATTGAACGTTATGCTTGCAAAACGAAAGTTGCGTATGTTGCAAACTCATCTTAAAGTCGAGTATTTTTGATTGTTTTTGTTATCATTCTTTTTGGTTCCAATTTTGCATTATTTGCAAAATACTTTCTTTAATTTATAGTTTGATTGGCAAATAAATAAAGTGATTCGCGTGGAGGATTGGGAAGAAAAAAGCGTGAAAACATTTTTAATGCCACTAATAGTAGATGAGTGTAAGTTTGATAATAATTTAGGAATGCAACAATTAATTGACCATTGCTTTTTTTATTTTTTGTAGTTTCAGCTTGAAGATGACATCAATACTATTATAAAAGAAAAGTTATGCTCAACCCATAATCATCTGAAGATCTGAGCGACCTTAGAAACGGGAGTATTTTATGTTGCTTTAGAGGATATTTTTATAGAAAAAGTGGAAGATGTACGCCATGCCTTCGATATATTGCATAAGGCTCAATATGTATTCAATTTTAAGTACAGCACACATTTAATGAAATTTTTTAATTTTTTTTTAAGCTTTTATCCACAAAACCAAAAAAGCAAATGCATTAGGAGTAGTGTCCCTATATCACAAAGCTTTGGCCGTAGATTGATTGAATTGGATGTGACTAAGTATAAAGTACCTATAATTTATTTTTATTGCAATAACTATTCGTAAAAAACTCAATAAATAAATGCATAATCAAATTATCCAGTTTTGTCTTATTCTTTCCCCTTAAACAATAAAAAAAAAATTTTTTCCTGATAAGAACTAATGCCATATAAGCATTTTCGGCTGTCCAATTCTATTTTACGGGCTCGTGCAGCACGCAAACTTGACTGCTTGTGTGAACAAAATACCAAGTGAAAATCTAACAAATAAATGAGCAAAATATTATGCATAAACATGTATATGAGGATATTATACAGAGTAAAGGATATTGAAGACGAAAATTGACGAAAATAAAGAGGAATGTAGTTTCCGCAACCAGAGCAGATTTCTAGTTAAATCAAAGTTTTTAATTTCACTAGAAATCTGTTCTGATTGTGAAAACTGAATTCTTGTTTAATTAAACTGAATTCGACTTAAATTGGCTGTTAACTTAGGTGATATATCTAACTGAGTCGGCTGGTTAAACTAGATATCTTCTTTAATTAACAAGAACAATATTTTGAAATTTAATTGTTAATCTAGTCGACAAAAGGGACATCACATTTAAATTTACGTGAAACCTAGTTCATAAAATAAGCCTGGGTATATAGTTTTCATGTCCAGAAATCTGCTACATATTCATTAGAAATGCAATTGAAATATTCAACTAGATTTCTGCTTAAATGATTCCAACTAGATTTTTCACTAGAATATCGAGGAGATCCAGTCAAGTTCAGTTTTAATACGGATCTAGTTGAAAATATTTTACTGTTGCATTAACAGTGTTTCTGGCGTGATTTTCAAAAAAAAAAAAGAAAAAAAAAAGCGAAACCAATCTGCCTATCCAAAAGCAGGACCAAATCATGGCTCATTGAGGTTACTATATAAATCTTTGATGCATTTATATTGAAGGTTCTCTGTATTCTTCAATTTTATTCGTTGACATAGCCAACCAGTACAAAGTCACTGAAGATGATTTTCTTATTGTAATACTTCTCCATAACACAACTAAAGAATTGTTGCCTGTTGGCATGTAACATGTACTATGTTTCCATGCTGAGTTGTACCCGAATTGAACGTGATTTAGTGCTCATGGAAACTGGAATTGAGATGAGTTGAGTTAAATCTATGTTAGTTCTTCAAAACCAGTCGAGTTCAGTTGAGTTTTCTGTATGTATTTGTTAGATGAGTCCGGATGGCTGTGTTATCCAATACAAATCCGGCTACTTCATATGATATATTTCAGCTGTTAACACAACTCAGAAATCGTCCATGCAAACAGGATCAGGTTAACTCATCCAGCAAAGCTTAACGTTAACTCAACTCGGGTTCGTGGAACCATAGTAGTGATATACTAGCTTGAATTCAGATGACCCATCTCAATTTTTTAATGGTGTAGGTTTATCGTAAGAATTTTCCACGAAAAGCTTCCTGAAATATCCAATCAAAATATCGAATTGAAGTCCCCGGTTTGTCAGTGATCTTTTGATATACTTACGATATTCTGCTGACTTCTATTGACTGTATAGGACGAATATAAATGATTTTCTTATCCTATAATAGGTTACAGAATACCGTTAATAGAAAAAAAAAGAACAGATACCATATTGGCGATTGCTAATAAGCGAATTGAAATGAGGATAATGCGTTAATGAGGTGTAAATGTGCCTTCCAAAAACTTTTATTAGAAACGAAATAAAGGCGATTTTCTAATACATAGCTACTTAGGCCGACGTCTTTATTAAGACCGTATTCGATGTGGACAAAATAATAAATAAATTAAGCAGAATAGGTCACAGGACTCATTACATATCTCTAGTACACTCCTGCCAACAATTAATAAAAGCATATAATAAAAGTGAATTACTTTTAAACGTGTCGGACGATTTCTTCTCTTTTTCGATCCTTGATTTTCTTTCATTTTACTGTGTAGGTCCAATCCAGAAGATATTACCAGATTATATTGGGTCTATGATAAGTCCGTAGCGAAAATCCGAAAGATGTCGCTCGTAATTGTCTGTTCCACTTGCACATGTGTCAAACATGTTATGTTGTACACTAAGGGCCGTAAACACCACCCAGAATAATCCATTTTCACGTGTAATGCACATACACCAACCAAGATTACTCGCGATTTAATCTATCGTATTACACCGGTGTAATATTTTATCCGAGATTTTCGGGGGGTAAAATTTCTATTCGAGGATTATTCCGAATAGGTGACGGATGAGCAAAATTTTTGAATTTAAGAGACAATGACAGCAGACAACAAAGAATAGCACGTTTTCGTGGCAACGATATTTCGGTTGAATGCACTGATCCTAAATTTTTTCTCTACTTAATTTTTTTTTAATATTATGTAAAAAAGAAAACTGAAAATTAAATTAATTTTGTTCATTATATTGCTTATTCAACATTTCTTATTTTAAAACATAATACTCTTTTATTTCGACATACCGAAAATATCCGAAAGTAATGCCACATAAACAAAAAACTCATTGTTTTACACGAGTTGTTGTTTACGACCAAAGCAAGCAGGATTATTCTCGGAGAGGAATAATATTTATACAGGAAATAGGATTATCCTCGTTGGTGTTTACGACCCTAAGTGAGAGCTGAAATATGTGCTTCATCGTGATCAGTGACGTATATGAAATTCAATTATATTTTGAATACGGAAGGATAAAACATGTATATTCGGTGCATTTCGGTTTTTTATTTCCGAAAATGAAAAAAAAAAACGCGTCGAAAACTCAGAAAAGAATATATATGCCGTGTACGGTGAGAATCCCGTAAGTGTGTCGGAAAAAAAAATTTCGGTGCGGAGATTTTCTTGTCACTACTGATCTTGATCAAATCGAGGATTTAATCGACTCCAACCGACATTTAACTGCTAAGGAGATGGGAAATATATAACCTCAAAATTAATCATTCGATTATTTCGAGGCATTTACGGAAGCTTAGGATGGTAAAAAATCTTAATGTTTGGTCGCCACATGAACTGAGTGAACAAAATTTAATCGACCCAATTTTAGCTTGTGATTTGCTGCTCAAACGCCATAAAAACGAACTATTTTTTAATGAGGATGATCACTGGCGATGAAAAATTTGTTATTTACAACAATGTCAGCCGAAAAAATTATGGTCGAAGCACTAGGTGATTGGTCAGACGGTCGCAAAAGCTGCTCAGAATCTAGTGGGATTGGAAAGGATTTGGTCTATTATGAGCCGCTGCCACCCACCCAACAATTTATTCGACCAAGTAATGCTCACAACTGGATAAATTAAAGCAATCGATCAGAAGTGGCCAAAATTGGTGAATAGAAAGGGCGTTGTATTCCACTAGGACAATGCGAGACCACAAATTTCTTTCATGACACGACAAAGTTTATTGCAGCTTGGGTGAGATGTTTTGGTACACCCACCATAAATTCCGGACCTTGTATATGCCTTGAGACCATCACTTACTCCGTGTGCTATAGAACAATTTACATAATAGGCCTGTCTGTTTACTTTTGAGTAAAAATCTTTGCGTAAAAATCAAGTAAAAACTTTTATGCAGTAGAGGGGATAAATCAAGAAAAGTTACCAGACACTTTTCGAGCAAATTTCTAGAGTCATCTCCGTTACTTCTGGTGTTCCTCAAGGCAGTCATTTAGGACCCTTACTTTTTTTGCTATTCATTAATGACATAGTTAGGAATTTTTACTTCGCGAATTATTTAATATTTGCTGATGATCTTAAACTTTATGCAAAAATTGTTTCCTTGAACGATTGCTTCTCACTTCAAGCTGATCTTAATCGGTTATTTACATGGTGCTCCATGAACAAATTAGAAGTAAATGTTTCCAAATGCAAAATTATGAGTTTCACCAGAAAATTCGACATATTTAGCTTTAATTACACGATCAATGATATGCTCATTCCTAGAGTTTCAGAGGTCAAAGATCTAGGAGTAATATTTGATCCAAAACTATCTTTCGCTTCACATGTTGAACTTATTGTTTCTAAAGCATTCCGCAATCTAGGTTTCTTAAAGCGTAATTCCAAAGATTTTAACGATATATTCACACTTAAAGTTCTGTATTATTCGCTTGTAAGATCTGTTCTTGAATACGCGTCTGTTATTTGGTGCCCCTTTTATGATGTTCACATTAATCGTATCGAGTCTGTACAAAAGTCGTTCACTCGTTTTGTTTTATATAAATTAAATTATAATCGTGACAATATGCCACGTTACCGTGTAAGATGCTTGCTTTTGGGTTTATCAACTCTTCAGTTCAGACGTGAAGTGACCTGTGCTACTTTTGTAAGAGATATTTTATCTTATAGAACTAATTCTTCTGAACTTTTGTCTTTAATCTCCTTTTATGCACCGGAGAGACCAATTCACTCACGAAATTTGTTGTATGCTCCACAACATAGAACAAACTATGGTATGCATGAACCTATTTCAAATTGTATTTTATTCTTTAATTCATTTTCTGGATTTATTGATTTTACAATGCCTAGGGAATTATTTAAATCAACTCTTTATGAGAATGCTAGTCGCTTAGTTTAATTTTTGAATTATAATCGTTAAGTAAATTTTATTTAGAAATAATGGTTTTGCTTATATATATGCTCATTAATACTTTCGTATTTTGTAAAATAAATGTGCTAGTCTGTAAGATAATCTTATCGGTAGACATATGAATAAATAAATAAATAAATAAATAAATTTTGTTTAGCTTGTCATGTGTCAAAAATTTGGCTGCTACCTTTCCGTCTGAAACAGAAAACAATTAATTAATTTGAAATACGTTTTAAAAAACCCACCCTCTTTAATATTTTTTTTTTAATTTCGACTCTTTAGATTATCATTTTACATTCTTTCGATAACCCAACAAGCAGCTTAACCTCAAATTTAATACTTTTGACAGTCAGCTGATTGCATATCAAAGTTACACATCCTCTTGATCATGAGTAAAAATGTGCAACTTTGTGCAAGAGGGGAAACGTATAAATTTACTCGATTTTTACTAGATAAAAGTAAACAGACGGTTTGTGAGTAAAAATGCGTAAAAGTTTTTACACCGAGTAAAAACTTTCGAGTAAACAGACAGACCTAATAAATCCTTCAGTTCCATGGACGTTCTCAAAAACCCTTTGGATAAGTTCTTTGCTCAAAAATCAAATCTTGACTTCTAAAAACGAGGGATAATTAATCTTGTGGCTAGATAGTAGAAAGTCATTGAACAGAATGGGATATATATAATTGATTAAAATCGCTTTATTAGTTAAAAATTTTGCGTTTGAAATTTACTCCATAATCACTATGGACTCATATAGCAAATTATTTCCATGGTGACTACCTGTAAATCAGTATAAATATAATAAGATCAGCACTGCATTAGCATTGAGAAATTAAAGAATTAAAAATGGGAGCACCTCTTTTCCAAAGGTTTTCATATTAAGCGGTGTGGATGTTGTGGATGTCATTTTATAATGTAATTTTTTCACAACAAATCATTTTTTATAGAATAGTATAGTGTAGGTTGCAAACTGCAGGAGTCATTCAATCCAAACTTTTCACAATTTTACACACTGGCGCAAATATAATATGGACTGCTCGATATGCTATTTCATGCGGGTACAACATTTTGTGTCAAAAATAGTTCTTACGTCGGTGCCAACATTGAAAAAATCATTGGCGGGAAGTTGAAAAGTGATTTTAAAAAAACCTTTCGAATTTCTGTTGAGTATCTTCGAATATATTGCCTTTGGTAAAACACTTTTTATCACTAATTAACCAAAAATAATTAATTTAAAAACATTTACTCCGACGAACACACTTATTTATTTGTTGCTTACAGTTCTCTCTCAGTTGGTACACTTGGGTGCATAGACCGAAAGAAAACGCTATATAGAAGTAAGCGCACTTTCTGCAGTGTATTCCTGTGGACGTAGTCAGTCTATATTATACATGTCAGTGGATTTACATAAGAACGCTGCAAATATTTTAGAATGTTAGGTGTTAGGATTAAGTTTTAATGTGATAGCCAGGGTAGTGTTTCTCGAGGGTTTAGAATTACCCAAAGTTGGGGTCCCGAGCTCAAATTCTGAGAAAAACCTATACACATACATCTCAAGCATACAATAACATTCATCGAAATAAATTTGGATTTTTTTAAGTTTTGGAATAAAAATATTTTGTATAATTTTTTGAAGCTGAATTATATAAATAAAAAATTTATATTTTTTCAAATCACACAATTAATTAAGTATTTTTACTTAAATTTTTTAAGGGGAGGGGTCATGACCCCCAGGGACACCCCCCCCCCCCGCTACGCATCTACAGCTGAATAAGATTAAGGTTAAGAGTGTTAAGAGTTGGAGTGACTAGGCTATATAGAACCCTGTCACCAGAGTTGATATATTCTACACTCCTCTTGCAAACCTTATCTAGAGTGACAAATGCATATCCAGTGATTTGTAGACTCAAAGCTGCAAGTCAATGTCACACGAGCTTCAAAATGACCGCGCGCCATCACACGAGCGTAACTTTATTCGCACAACGGAAAATTATGTTGTTCTTTCCTATTTATTAGCTATTTAGATTGATTTTAAGTTTTGATCAAAATCTTATTTTAATATTCTCTGGGAAAACTTTTAAAAAAGCAAAAAAGGAATAAATTTCTGGGTGTAACCATTGCGGAAGGCATTTGGGTATTTCTGTTTAAAACATCCTAAATTGAAGGAATTTTCAGAAAAAAATCTCAATTAGTATCGAATGTTTTATTATGATCTTTGTATATTTTGTTGGTAGTATCCCAAAGATGTGGTCTCTGGCGTATCTCCTCTATCAACATCAACTTTCTTATTCATAATTTAAAAGTTTTGCACCATATCAAAAACACTACTCTTCTAATTTCAAATAACGCGCGACCATTTGGCAGTTCGTGTGACAATGCAGATGCCTAGCAGTAGTCCTCCGGACGCTCTACAGTTCGCGCGTCATTATGACAGAAGGTCAGACCAAATTGAGTCGCGCTACCACAGCACGGCGTTTTGGTCGCGGCGAGCTCGTGTGTACACTTCCATTATATGTTCATACTCCCATGGCGCACGGTCAAAAGTGAGCGAATCATATGATGCTCGTATAACATTGGTCTGAAGGTTTTGTCTACCTTTCTGCACAGTCGACAAAATTCTCTGTTGAATTTGCCTATCATCTTCAGAAAACAACAAAAGAGGTCATGTCCAGTGAGTGCGTTGATAAATAGCTCAAGCAGTTTTCTGCTAATCTATTAGCTATTAGCTTAGTTTCCGGAGAGGAGAGGGGTGTACCTATATATAGCCAATTGTTAGGGAATCAAAAGGAAAAACTATATATACACGCATTTGTATTAGATAGTAAAAATATAAGCGTTCCATCAAAATCGTTCAAAAAACAAAATAATCAGCAAGACAATGTTCCATTCATTTATTGGAAATTCATCCTTGAAATCAACCCTCATTCATCAAATATTAAGATCCAATGCTCCACTTCAGTGCACTTGAAAAAGAAGGAGCGACTGCTAGATAAATAACCATAAACATAAAACACATAAAAAGGATGGTATCTTCCATAGTTCAGACTGAAAGTCAATCTACTTTGGTTTATACCATAAAAGAAAAAGGGGAAAACCCTTTTCTTTTTTTTTTTTGCTTCCTGAAATCCTTGGTTTTACTTGCTTGCCTATATCCTTCCTAAGACCCAGATATTTGTCACCCAAAATCATGTATCAAGACAAGTGTCCAACATAATCCAAAATAATCGTTTTATTTGTATATATTTTTGCTTTGCTTTTTTCTGGTTGCTATATCCCATTTCATCCCCCTCTCCTCATCCTCCTACACTCTTTCATCTCCAAAAAAGTCATTCCTCTAAGGCTATTAATAACCACTCGACAAAATCTTTGATGACATCCACTGGAATACAGTGAAATCGGTGCGCTTCGTCTATCTTTTACGGATGCTTTTCATTTGGGGGATCGTAAATGTCCATGGTCTATTGCATGGGAGATTTGTTTCGAATCGGTGGATAGAAAAACTAATTTTATGGATATTTTCCATTCTACGAGCGCGCCTAGATATACATATTTAGATATAAATCGGAAATAAACAAACGGGATTTACTCCTGTATGTATGTAATAAATTTGAAGCGATTAGAATTTAGTGGATTTATTTGGCCATGGTCCTTTTTGCTGTTCTTTTATTAATCTTTTCGTCTTGGGGAGAGAATTAAAATATTCGAATGGTTAAGTCTTTTGCACTTAATTTTAAGGTTTAAGATGGTTTCAATCAGGCATGTGGACCAATTTTATCTGAACGGTAATGAAACTTTGGTTGTTTTTTTAGTCTTCTTGCCGCCTATACCTATAAATCAATAATTTGTAGTGTTTTGTTTATCATTGTTAGGAGATAGACCGACATACTATAGTAATCTATGGGCTGATCAATCTAAACAGCATTGTGAATTATTTGGTGGGATTATATTGCCCAGAAAACTAAAAGTAATAAAAGAATTAAAGCTATTCACGCTATTTAATTCTCAATGACTTACTCACTTTTGCTTCATGAAATTGGGAACGAAATTAAGACAAACCTCGAGATTCTAGATTTCGTATAAAATATCTGATAAGAAAATACGCTTCTATACATGGCATATAAAAGATAACTTCCAGCTCTGTTGATTGAAAACTAAATGGGAGTCAAGTTCACGAATTGTTGTAGTTTTATATATTTGTAATTAGAACTAAACCAGTTCTATTCAGTAAATAAAGAACGCGGCTATGTTTCAGACGCATTATGTTTATAGGTTGAGTTAGATGAAGTGTAATGTAATCCATTTTTTTTTACTGCATTGACTCTCAAGTTGACTAGACAATACTTTCGACCACGAAATTTTCAAGCATAGTGTCATGGTTAATTCCTCGACTATATACAAAATTGCGTCAAAGTCAAATCACACTTTCAGATACAGCAGCTTTGATGTTATTCCATCTTCCATTTACATCTCAGTCGGTTGACCGCCGCACATATGTATATATGTTAACTCCTAAACGTCTTTCAATTTCGTTGTATGAAAGGTTGATCGCCTTACCATCCTTAACATGAAGAGAGTACCAGTATGATATCGCCACCGGATATTAACAAGGAATTCATCCGGATTTTAATCCGCTACCCACAAGACTTCGAATGAGTCATATTTGAAAACTTGCATCGCCTTATCCTAACAATTCTTGTTTAATGATCGACAAGAAAATGTCGAGTGCTATCAATAGAAGGAATATACACTTCCGCTTGAGGTAGACTGGCGGTAAAAGCCAATTCTTGCTAGTCGAGAACAAATAAACACTCCTGTCAGAAGTACACGTATGTTTTTCTTGGGACCAGATATATGTTGCGTTGAAGATTCAATTGGAATCCGCTATCAGAAGGGAATTGGAAACTTGAGGAACTGCCACGCAGCCTAGACGAATCTTGATCCTCTGGTACCAGGCGATCAAACATCGGTACCTGTATTTCAAATAGGATAGAATCCCCTGTCTGTCTACCTGTTGTCAGACTAGGGTGGTGGGCACAAGTTCGGCATGCTGACCAAGTTAATTTTCAATATCCGGACTGTCCGAACGAGTTCCAAGAGAAATACGACCCTATGTCATTTTGATGTTAGGTGGCTTGAAAGACTGCGACCAGAACGAAGACTGCAGGTTAGCAACCGATGTTGCAGGCCAGATCGACCCTTTATCGACGTAGCGGAAACAATAAAAACAGCCGTGATGCCGGACTGTGGTAGGAAGGCGCGCTTCTGCAGTAGGTCCCTGTTATGCTCTTGCTATTTCTAAATTACGAAAACTCTGAAAAAAATGTTATATTATACAAAAGAATTAAACAAGACGCTGTTCAGCGAATGTCTGGACTTCTTGAGCTTTAATTGATATCTTCTGTCTTATTGTAGGTTGGACGTTGATTAATACTTTTTGCTGGACACTTTTTTTTTTCTATGTTATTAAGCAAAGCTAAGGGGATACCTTATGATGCAAATCACAGCATGGCTGAAAGGAGATATGGAAAGGATTAGGATATAAAGAAAGTGGCAGAGGTTCTGATGTATGTAAACTTTCGGTATGCGGGGGAAGATGGTAGACTGTTCAACATTCAACATAATTTGAAGAGTAAAAGGATGCACGCGATTTGCAGCGCAAGTATTGCGTACAGGAATTATTATACAAGGTATCAGACTAGATATTTGATCAGAACATTGACTATGCATATAGTGTCATAACAAGTAATTATCACATCGGCAATGAGCTTGAAGGCTCTCTTTTGTACAATATGTGACCACCCCCAGCCCAGATATGAGAATTGTATTCTATTCTAGGACTGATATAGAAGGAGCACTAGATTCAATGAGCTGCAATATTTCTACATCTTTTCAGAAATCCAACATGATCTGATCTATCCAGCCTAAATTACTGGAAATATTAATGCAATGAATGCTTAGTGACGGTGAATCAGATATTAATGGTCTATTATAGCTTTGGGCTTCGATTGATTGAATTCGACCCGATGATTCGCTTTGCCCAAATCAAAGATATTTACAAGATTGTTATTCAATGATCTAATCATTCAATCGCATTTAACATATGAGGCATTCTCTTTGGAGTCCGCAATAGTGTCAATGGAGTAAGTGAAATCAAGAGTACTCTCATCAGTTCAACTATGAATGGATTTGAAATATATCACTAATGAAAATAAAAAAAACGATGGAGAGATAACAGAGCCCTGGGGCACACCGACATTAATAGGATATTGTTCAGATATAACGCCTTCTAATACAACCCGTATTTGGTGACTACATAAAAGAACTTTGAATCCATTATAGAAGAGGGGGGAAGAGACAAAGTGCTTTAAGTTTGGCTAAGAGATCTGAATTCTAGGCTCTATCAAAGGACTTTGACATATCTATGGTAACGATTTTGGATTCACCAAAATTGTGAAGACTACGGTTCCAACGTTCCGTAAGAAACGACAACAATTTACCAGACGAGCATCCAGGTCAGAAGCCATATTGGCGATCGTTGATTAGTATTTCGTTAATTTGGAGTTAATAATAGATTCAAAAGCCTTTAAAAAAATCAATGTGATTGGTATTGGTCCGTAATTTGAAGGATCGCTAATACTAATACTAATAACTAATATCTAAATTTCAAACTGTGTAAATTGCCGGTTGACCTGATAATCGTTAATTTTGTTGTTTCAGTTTGGAACATTCAAATCATGGCCTAGTTACATAACCTTTCCCAATTGGCCAACTGAATTTCGAATTGCATATATGAAAATTGTATAAATTCGTCAAGGCCACTTACGACATGCAGACGACTCTGTTTTATGTGTTGTAGGTCGCTTAACTTGCGCTCTACATCCTCACCGTAAAGAGGAAAAAAAAAATTTTTTGCGTGAGACTAAAAAAAAAATTTTTTTTTGTGTGGCCATATTGAGTGAAGTAAACGTTTACATTAAGTCTTAAAAGTATGATTTAAGATAATGTCTATAGTTACTTATTTTCATTCATACATTCTTTCATACATTTAATATAAATTATTCATTTGTCTAACTTAATGTTCTTTTGTATTTAATTGGTAAATTGAAATTATTAAATCTTAGCCATTATTTAAGGTTTCCTATTAGCAAAATTAAGTTTAAGTATTTATATATTATCATATTATATTATATATTTTTTTATATGTAATATATTTTACGTAATTGTCTAATCCATATGTTGACAAAACAAAAGTGTTAATAAAATGATTAATTATGAATGATTATTTTAGTTTGCATTTCATATTTATATTGTTATTTTACTTAGCTTCATAATCTATTTGCTTTAACCTATTCTTATGTACCTTCTTTATTTTATTATCTATTTCTAGGTATACATTTACGCCTTCTATGTTTTTTATCTTATATGGTCCTCTATATGGACATTCATGTTTTCTTCTATCGTTCTTATGTAGTAGTACATAACTACCTATTTCTAAATCTATTACATTTAATGTTCTATCAGATTTTTCTTTTCTGTTCGTTTTTGCTATGATTAGAGAATTTCTAGCTTTCTCGTGTGCTTTGTTTAAACGAAATTTAAGCTCGTTAGCATAGTCCTCGTAATTGTATATTGGGCTGTTGTCGTTATGTTCGACATTATTGAATAGACTTGATAATTTCCCAAAAACTAATTCGAATGGGGAGTAACCCGTATCAGAATGAGGTGTTGTATCATAACAGAAGGTATAATACGGAATCCATTCATCCCAGTTGTAGTCTGTGGTGAATGATAAGAGATATTCATTTAATACTCTATGATTTCGTTCTATTGAGCCTAAAGTCTGGTGATGGTATGGTGTTGATGTTACATGTTTTATTTTTAAATATTTACATATGTTAGTGAATACCTCATTGACGAATTCTGTTCCCATGTCAGTTTTTATGGTTTTAAAATTACCATGTTTTAAAATGCAATCTTTAACTAGAGCTTTCGCTACTGTTATTGCTTCTTTATTCTTTAATGGAATGGCTTCGATATATTTTGTCAAATCACACTGTATAGTTAATATATATCTGTATTCGTTTGATATCTTTAGTGGTCCTACAGTGTCTATGGATATAATCTCAAAGCTTGTAGATGGTGTCTCTGTTATCACCATTCTTTCTTTTGTATGTTTGAGAGTCTTGTTTTTAGCACATTTTTCACATCTACTTATATAATTTTTAACCATTTTGTTCAAATTTTTCCATATGTACCTCTGTTTAATTTTGTTAATGGTTCTTTTGACACCTGAGTGTCCTCCATGCGGAGAGTTGTGGAATTCTTTAATTATATTGCTTTTGATTACTTCATCAGTAATTTTTTTGGGAGAAATATATATTAATATCTTTAAATTTGTTTGCCTATCTTTCATATTTATCTTGCGCTGCAGCTTATTAAATGTTGTTTTAAATTTGTCGACATTTATGTATTGAAATATGATGTCATCTTTCGCTAACGATAGTGACTCTATTTTCATTTTCTTCATTTCAAAGATCAGTGTCTCCAAGATCAAACCTAAGTCGTGATATGGATTATTACTGGTTTTGATTATTACTCCCTTTTTATTAATTATTATCTTTGGCAAACTTTCAATAATTCTTTTTCTAGAGCTATTTTGTTTGTTAGCATTTTTGCTGCTATTATTGATTTCAAAGCGTAATGTTTTGACCCTTCGTACTTCATTAATCGAGATGCATTCCCATGCATAAAGGTGATCAGTCTTTATGTTGGTAAGGGATTCGTACTGGGTCTCTTTCTCTTTAATCTTATTTTTATTGTCATTTTTAGACATTGCTCTAGTTGTTATATTTATATTCGATGTAGGTATCATCGCTTTAAGGATGTCAGAATCTATTTTTATTCTCGATAAAGCGTCAGCATTAGTATTCATTTTTCCTTGTTTATAGATAATTTCGAAGTCATAGTCAGATAAGTCAAGCCTTATCCTTGTCATCTTGGAAGATGGGTTTCTATGAGTGAAAAGACTTACCAAAGGTCTGTGGTCTGTGACCACTATGAATTTTTTACCATATACGTACGGTCTGAAATAATTGATTGCCCAATGTATTGCTAGGAGTTCTTTTTCAATAATTGGTTTATTGAGTTCGTGTTTAGTTAATGTTCTACTAGCGTACGAAATTGGTAGATCTGTGCCGATTTCACCTTGGGATAAGACTGCTCCAAGGGCAAATTGTGAAGCATCTGTAGTTATAATGAATTTTTCGTTAAAATTTGGATATTTCAAGATTGGTGCATTTACTAGTTTGCATTTAAGTGCCGAAAACGCTTCTTGGCATTCATTTGTCCAAATGAATGGTGTATTCTTTTTGGATAATGAATTTATTGGTTTTGCCATATGAGCAAAGTTTGGAATAAATCTTCTGTAGTAATTACAGAAAGCAATAAATCTTCTGGCATCATCCGCATTTGCAGGGGTTGGGTAGTTTAATACTGTGTCAAACTTTTTGGGATCAGTCCTGACACCTTTTTCTGTTATTAAATGTCCTAAATAAGTAACTTCTGATTGTAAAAATCTACATTTTTGCGGATTTAATTTTAGATTGTACTTTCTCAGTCTATTGAAAGTTTTTATTAAATTTTGGTTATGATGTTTTAAACTGCATCCAAAAATTATGATATCATCCACATAAAGAAATGCTTCTGAATCTAATCCGGCCAAAGCTATTGAGAGCATTCGCTGAAAACTATTAGTGGAAATTTTTAAGCCAAAAGGTAGTCTTTTAAATTGATAATGTCCCTTGTTACTGGAAAATGCCGTTAATGGTCTTGATTTCTTTTCTAATTCTATCTGATGAAAAGAACTCGTGAGGTCTAGTGTGGAAAAGTATTTAGCTCTTCCGAGTTTGTCTAGCACGTCTTCAAGTCTTGTCAATGGAAATTTATCATCTAGAATTTTCTTGTTTAATTGTCTGAAATCGACAACTAGACGCCATTTTTTAGTATCTTTATCTGATTTTTTTGGGACGATCAATAGTGGTGAATTATAAGGACTAACTGAAGGTTCAATTATGTCTTCATTAATCAGACTGTCGATCTGAGTATTTATTTCCTCAATTTGGGTTTGCGGAAGTCTGTAGTTTTTTATATAAATCGGATTTTTATCAGTAGTGGAGATTTTTTGATTGTAAAAGTTATTTACCGTTAGTTTGTCGCCTGGTAAATAGAAGATGTCTGAGAAGTTTTTACAAATGTCTAAAATAGAGTTAGTTGCATATTGATCTAGATTTTCAATATTTAATTCTTTTAGAAGTTTACTGTATCTATTTTTATTTTCTTGCTTGATATTGAAAATGTAATAATTTTGAAGTGGTTCTGTTTTAGGTTTGAGATTATATAAAGTTACTTCTTTGTCTAAAGTGTTTAGGATTTTAACATGAGCGATGCCTTTTGCGGGTATGATGGAATTCGCTATATAAATTCCATCTTGAATTTCTTCATTCAAAACTACGCTATCTTCAGTAATATCGGCTTTTATTACTTGTATTATTTCAGATCTAGCAGGAACTTTTATTTCTTTTATGTTAGGTAATTTTGTGTACATTGGCAAAGTGTGTTTTGTATCATTAAAAAATAATGAAATGGTGAAATTATAGTAATCTATCTTACAAGAATTTTTTATGAGAAAGTCTCTTCCCAATATTCCACTAGTCATTATAGGAAATGTATCATCTACAATGTGGAATTCTTGATGGATATCTTGATTATTTATCTTTATATTTGCCCTTATTGTGCCTAGAGAATTGGATTCTGACTGTGTGATACCTTTGATTTTGCATTTATTATGCTCTTGAATTCCATCTCTTGATTTCAACTCATTTGTTTTCAGGATTGATATGTCAGCTCCTGTGTCAATGAGGAATGTTTTATTGCCGAATGACAGATTTATGGGTACAGATATGTAATTGGTTAAAATTTTGTTTATGTTATATATTTTTATTGTGTGTCCCCCGATTCTGCTTCGGGGCCTAGTCCGTTTCCCGACTGGGCCACTTGTATCCTCCTATATGATGTGCTACTGTTTTGACGGATGTTGTTTCTAGGATATCTATTGCCATTCTGTTGGCCGTTATTGTGGTGTCTATAGGTTTGTGTGTTAGACGATCGATTATTGTTCCGTTGAGGTTTAATGCGATAATTGCCTCTTGAAACGTTATGGTTGTTATTGAAGTTTTTCCGAGTATTGTACTTAATGGTTTGGTATACATTTGCTTCGTGTCTTGGTGTTTCGATTTCTACTGCTATTTGTATAGCTTCGCTTAGCGATTTTGGTCTTGCAGCAAAGACTGTTGGCTTTAATTGTTCTTGCAGGCCATTTTTAAATGCATTAAGTGCTAATTGATCATTTAATTTTACGATCAATGACCTATTTGCTTCACCTTGCTCTGTTATTTGTAAGGTGTTCAATTGTGCAAGTAGACCTTCAATTTTTGTTGCGAAATCTGTGACACTTCTGTTGGATTGAGTGATCTTTGCTAACTCAGTGTGAATGTTAAGTGGTGTTTTGTTTGTTTTGAATATGTCTCGCAGATTCTTTTGGAACGTTTCTAAGTTGGTAGGTGTTGGCAATATGCACAGTTTGTTCCTTACTGTTGCTGTTAGACGAGTTTTCAAAACAAAATCTAGCAATCTTTTCTTTTGAGCTTCCTCTGATAAATCATCATGTAGGAATTGCACCAGATTTAGAAAGTTGTCTAGATTTTTACGATCACCAGCAAATTCTGGTATCACCTTCACTGCAGTAGCTATGTCAAAGTTTGGCATATTGATTTCTTCAGTTTCTTTATTCAACGTATCTTTTGTTTTATTTTTTAAAATTACAATTACGCTATTGTACAATTTGTCAAAACTCTTCTTGAATTCGATGGCTTGCTCTTCGTTTGTTTTTGCTAATTCTTTATATTTTGTGATGAAGCTATCCCTTATTTCTTCAACTTCTGTTTCTTTCTTTAGAATGTGACTGGCAGTGTATTGCCTGTTTGGAGTTTTCTTGAAGTTTTCTAATATGTCTTTTAATTTCGTTGTTAAATCCTTCAAGCTCATTTTCTATTTTAAACGGCTGCGACCGCTACTTGCTTCTTTACTTGTTTTATTAAAACTTTCTTGAATTTCCAAAATACTATTAAGCATAAAGCAATAATTGCAAGTACTAGCAGAATTAGCTCTATATCTGATAGACTCCGATTGTCTTGCGTTATGTTGTTAGTTGAGGAACCTGCATTATTATTTATCAGTATCTCCTCTGTTTGCATTTTAGAAGCCTTTTTCCCCATGATGGTATATTTTTTTTTTTTTGACCGATGTGGGAATTGATTCGCAATGAAGACACTGTAAGAAATGGTTAAATTTCTCGAAACTTATAGGAAATGAAGAATACAACGGTTGAAAGTGAAATTCCCTTATAGCAAATTGAAAAGAAAAGCTTATAAAGTTGGTTGTTTAATTATTTTTTAATACTTTTTATTTTTATTTTTTCTATAATTTATTCTATTATTTTTAAGCTCTTTTATTTTCTTTAAAAATATATTCCGTTGTTCCCCTGTTGCTATCACTAGCAAGCGATGATAATTTTTTATCTCCGCCCTTGTCTTAGCTTCGAAACCGGCTCTCCTCTTTTTTGTTGGTTGCTGCTTCTCAGTGTGCTCCACCGAATGTTTGCCTCTTTTCCTGTACTCCTCCAAAGTTATTGGTCGTGGTCCCGCTGTTGGATTTTTCAACGCCTCCTCTAGAGATTTTTTTAATTCCTTCCATGGGCTGAGTAGCTGCTCATTCGTCTTCTCCGACGACTCCAAGTTTAGTTGGGCAGGGTCGCCATGTAAAGTTTCTTCCTTCTTTTTTGTGATCGCCAATGGCTGATGAGAATCTTGAAGATATAAGAAACTAAATTATTTATATTAACTTGGAGATGCAAATGGTAGAGCTACGTGTAGCTTCTATGCATTTGTATCTCGACCAAGTAAGAGCCAAAAAGCTCTAAGTCTGGTCTTAATATAAATGTTGATTTTAATCACGAGAGCTGCGGATAGCTCAAATGATGGCACCTTAAGTGGTTTAGAGCTAAAGAGCTCTAGTGCAATTAAGGTAGCGGTATGAGAGCCAGAAAGCTCTATTTACCTTGATCGATATCCATGTTGGAGCTAAGGGAGCTCTATTGAATAAAATGCCAAAGTGGAGTATAAAATAACTCTGATTTATTTCCAATAGTACAGCCTTTTTATATTATCGAATAATCGCTTACTTCATCAATATTGCTTGCAAAAATTGTGTTCTCACCGATCGATCACCTGGAATTGGTTTCACACAGAAAGCGCCGAGTAAGCTTTTCGCAATACTCGAAGTTCTTACAGGCAATATGTTCAATGCTTGCTTAGTGATGAGTTCACTGGCATGGCTATACCGCTTTGTTATGCAAACAAGCTTTAATTGTAAATTCTTTTGCTTTCTTTCTTTTGTGCTTGTTTACTATAATTTCATTCATGCCGTGAATGCTTCATTCATTTGTAGTAAAATTTGTGTTGATGCTTCGCATAGCATATTGCAATATTTTTATTATGGACATTTGCTGTGTGGACTTTTATGTGTTGTAGGTCGCTTAACTTGCGCTCTACACCGCCACAGATTAATACATTTCAGGACAGCTATCGTTCGTATATATTGCTGACGAAACATCACAAGATTACCCAATTACCCAGGACTCCGCCTTATGACATTTTTGCATATTTTTTCCCGTTCTCATAAAATTGATTTTTACACTTCCCCAAGAAAATATCCAAAAAAAGAATCCATCCTAACTAGGTGAATTAACAAGATAAAATAGCCGATTTAAGATGTTGTAAGTAGGTGCTAGCATTGGTTATTCTAATATGTTTCTCTATTTCCATTCCAACACAATAATGAGGACCTCCAAAATATATTAGTATAGCTCGAGTAAGGCCGTATTTTGATCTCCCGAAACCACTTACGCCCAATTTTATGTCAATATATGATGAATGTAGATATATATATAATTTTTTTTTTATTTATTTATTTATTGTCTTGTATTTCGGCAATTTACAAAAGATAATTTACAATTTTCAAATTCCATCTGCCCCATCCAGCCTCATCAGCATAATTGCTATATTCAGGAAATCTACTGAATAATAATTACAGATGTAGGAGTATTGTGTACATTTATCTTCTAAAATATTAAATTACCTCCACGTTTAATCAACCTCGGCGCCGATGTACCATTTTTGCAAAATGCACACATACATGCATGTTACTATACAATTACCGAATATGAGAGCTTGCTTAAAGCTTCTCAGCAATACGAAGAAAAGGTTAAAGTTCAGAAAAAATGCTTCCAGGTCAAAAGTTCAAGCTTGTTTATTACCATGTTACCATCACTGAATGCCATAACGTTCATCAACTACACGTAACTTTCCATACGATTGATAGTATTAAAAATTCACAGAATTAAATTAGGCCTATCAAAATTATCATATTAATGATTATTAATATTACGTTTTGCTATTGATAGAAAGATTATTTTAAAACTAAAGAAAATTTATTATTTTTATTATATTTTTGGTATTAAACTTAGGCGAAAAGGGGTGCGCGGTAAACATACATAGCAAAAGCATATTTCTGATATCGTAGATGGAGAGAAACAAACTTTGAAATTCCAGATTTCTTCTTATATGAAAACACCATGAACAATTACACATATGTAGGTAAGACCAGATGTCTAAGAACATTACTAGAACCAATGACTGTCTTTGAGGTATTATAATAATGGGACCGGGTTTACGACATATACATAGATATATATAAGTACCAAAAAATTCGGATAAGTGCGAGTCGGACTCGCACAAGAAGGGTTCCGTAACATGTACAAGATTTAACACAATGTACCCCAAAAAACACGTTTCTTGTATGGTTGAGGATCATGCGCATAGCTAGGTAGGGGCAAGGGTGGGCATGTCCCCTCCCCCCAAATAGGATCCAAAATTATTAAATTCAATTAATCTATCAATTATTCAACCAAGCTAGCATGTGGACATACATTGAAAATATAACAAATTATTTAATATTGAGCTGCCACGCCATCTGGGGCAGAATGCACTAACTTGGAGAGTTGTAGAGTTGTGGAGATGAGGGTCAGTACTGTCGTTTGTACTCCGATCGGAGTATTTGTACTACGAAAACTAATAGCGTACTCCGGTACTACTCCTTTTATAAAAGTACTCCGTTTTTTACTCTTTCGTACTAAAAACTGCTATATTCGTTTTTAGCACGTAATCCAAAAGTATTTCTATACCAAGGTGGGTTGCAAGCTTAACAACAACTAAAATCAACACATCCATGCTTTGTAGTCTTTTGCAGTGTTATCGCGCCGCGCACTAAAGTGTAATCTAATCGGTTTTAAGACCTATTACACCTATCACTAGAGTTATGTCATTGTGATTCGTTCGTTAAACGCTGTGATTGGGTATTATGAAGTGAATAAAGAGCGCTCTAAAAGAGCTCACTATTCTAATTGAGAAAAAGTTTTATTTGAGTTAGTTCCCAATTTGCAAAATACGAAATTCAAGAAACTTACAGCTTACAACATCTCTGTGGAAAATTTTAGCGACGACGATTAAAATTAAATCTTCTTTTTACGGAACAACTATGGAAGTATTTCGTCAGTAAAGCTGTTTTTTTTTTTGTATAATTTTTTTAAATTTTTGTTTTAAATATGATGTAGAATGTAGACCCCCGACGAATTAATATAACAACAGTTTAGTTTGCATGATCTGATTGAGACAGGATTTTTGACTTCTTGTGCACAATTCCACGAAACAGTGGTATGTATTTGCTTTAAGGCCACAAATTTTGCAAAATACGAAATTCAAAGAACTTACAGCTTACATCATGTTACTAAATAGTTAAATTTTCAACTTGGGATCTCAATGGGTTTGGGGACGAGATTTTTTTTTTTTTTTTGTTTTAAAGGACTGTTAGTGGGTCATATTTGAGAAGAAGAAAAATTATGTCCTTGGTGAACAAAAGTTACGGTATCAAGGATGACATAATAGATGTGTATGAATTTTTTTCTAAAAAATCAGACTTCAATATAAAAAAAAAATCTCGTTCCAAAACTGAAAACTTAACTATTTACTAACAACACTATGAGCATTAATTTAAAAATAAAACAAAGAAAAATTAAGGGAATGCATTTTAAGATATTCAAGCGTATAAATCATTAATTTATTTTCTTTTTTTCTAAAAGGCTGCTACGTACTCTTAAGTACGCGCAAGCTGGCTCATGAGATGGGGAGATCCTTCGATGGTTCGGTAATGTTGGGCGCCACGTGATCTTTCTTCTCACGGATAAACCACGAAACCGGATTTCTGAAGCACCTGAAAAAGGATTAATACGGTGTTTCGCAAACAAAAAAAAAAGTCCGCTAGTTTAACCCATATAAGTGAAATTTATTGTACGCAAAATTCTAAGTATGGTAAAATTAACGCGTTGCCAGTCAGCCACACTTCAATATTTACAAAAAAAAAAAAACAAATATAAAAAAAAGATTGATATATATATAAGCCAAAAAGGAAAATCGAATTGTACTCAACTTTCTACGTACTCCTTCTACAGTCCTTTTTTCCAGTCCAGAGCTCACTTATTCTAATCTACCCCCTTTTTTTTTATCTCCAATTTCCAAAAATATTTCTCCCGATTTAATTTTTTTTCTTTTTCACCTTCTACACTTTTCGTCCACACTCGCTGACAATCACTTTCAGAAGAGAGGAAACGACTCTACCTTGTTTCGACCTATCTTCGCCAAACACACTTTTTGATTTTTGTGGTGCTTTAGTACAACTTCCCACAAAAATACGGTCTTTCGTCTTTAGTACATGCGTTCGCTTACTGAACCTAACTTTTGAATGTAATATAGTTAAACAATATTATCGAAATCCTCTCTTTTTTTTTGCATTTTTAATTTCTAATAAGATTTTAAAGTATTACTATTATTTCTTTCCCTCCTTTGCAATTTTAATTCCTAATAAATTTTGAGGTATTGCCATTATTTCTTATCCTCCTTTGCAATTTTAATTTATGATAAAATTTCTAAAAAAAAATTTTTTTTTAAAGGGTTCCCTGAAGGAATTCTGGACTGTACCTTAAATTTTTCTTGCTGTATTCAAACCGTATAAAGAATAGCAAACAGCGGAAAGATTTAAATTCTGAAGTATGTGGCTAAGTGGCCTCGCGGAACTTAACTAACCTTATAGATAATATTTATTACTCTTCAGTAACTAAGTACGAATGTAAATAAAAAAAAAAAATCTGCATTTGAGGAAACTTGCGTGTTAATCTAGTAGCAGCACGTAAGCATCTCAGTCCAAGTAATGCATTTCAAAATAAAAGTACTATGAGGTAATAGAATGCCAAAAATCCTTAACTAATGTTACAATATTTCGATTGTCGGATATCGATATTCCTTTCCTCTTAAATTCCTTCTATGTCCGCAGCGCAGAGTATGATCGTGTAATGGCATGGTACAGGGATTTTCTTTTTATTCTCCAACTTCTCCAATTTTGATCTTTCTAATAATCCAATTAATATGCAGACGACGAAATAGGACCAACCTTATTTTAATGAGTAATTCCTGAAAAGGGATATTCGCAGTACTTCCAGCTCAAATAGCTACATTACATTACATTACACATTACACAAATGAGACAACCTTCCCTATTCACCATCACCACATACATACATACATAACAAATTGCTAAACATCTTTAGGGATCGTTACAAGGCGTCTCATTTAATAATTTTTCTTCAAGGACTGTACTAGCCTCTTTAAAATAACCTAAAGGAGATATCTTTGTTATAATTAGATCCAGAGTTATGTTTTTGAATATACAGCACACCAAAAATCTTGGACCTTAAAGAATTTCAAAGTACTTTAATTCAGCACAGAAAAATCTCTCTCTCTCTCTTTCAACAAAAGAAGAACGAGATTGATGATGCTTGGGTTAGAAAAGTGCGAATTTTGATCGCTTTCCTATGGAATGACTTTAATGAGTACATCGACCATTATTCATAATGACCTCAAAGTTTTTTTCCAGCACAAGACTTACTAACTATTCCAAATGTACCGAGGAAGCAGAACTCATGCAGAGCTGTGAAGTGGAGAGTAAAAATCTAATGTGATCAAAATCACTAATGGTGAAGGAAGTCTCAAAGCATCTGAAATGTATGTAGGTACATAGGTAAAGTACTAAAGTCAATTTTTGACAATATTGCATATTATTAAACTTTCTAAATGTGGTGGTTGTGCTACCATCAATATGAATATGACAAATGTATCCGAAGATCAAAGGCAGTTTAGAACACAGAAAACAGAATTTCCAGTATAACAACAGATTTAGAGCATGTCGCGACCGAAAACGTCAAGAAACTATACATGGAAAATCTATGAAGCTGTTTTGTCGCCACCAAAAGAATACTAATAATAAGCAAACTAAACGTGGTCAAAAAACCCTCTCTGTATGGACAGAGACTTATAAATGGATAGAAAAACATAACAATAAAGGGTTTTGTAAAATATGTTTTAAGTTATTGTAAATAATGTGTCTCATATTGAGAGGCATAATTATTCAAAATCTCATAACCAGCCACAAATAAATAATACTGATAAGGTCAAAATTTTTAAATCAAGATTGTCTGAAATGAAAACGATTGTCCTTCCTTATTTTGCATAACGTTCTCTTTACATTAATCGGAGCTCTTGTATATTTATTTATAAGTGCCAACACTGATTTAATTATTGCAAAAATTTGAAATACGGAAAAATGAAAGCGACTGAAGTTGTCAAAACAATTTTGCATATGAATGTATTGGAAACCTTAGAAATATTTTGAAAATTCAAAAGTTTTCAATAATTAAACTAATGACAGAATTTATATATTTTATTAATATACACCTATATTAATTTGCTTTATGCAGGTATGCTTTTCTCAAGAATAGCTTTTCATGCAGGTATAATCACCTGAATCATGCTCATGCTCCATAATTTCTTTTTGGTATATTCGACACATGTCGTTAAATGATAAAGATGCGTATTGTCTTGCAGCAAGTTTCCGCCACGACTCTGAGTCGGACCTGAAGCCACATGATGGTTATTATACATTTTCGGAATATTTTTCTCTTCAATATATAATATTCTCCGAAATGAAGTTGAGCACATCCTCTATAATTTGCCATGATGGTCTTTTATGTGATACAAAAAAAAATGCACATGCTCTAGGTTTTCTTTCTTTATGCCGATCGGTAGAGGATCGATTGGGTTTTTTGATGAAATTAACAAAAAGGAAGTCAACAAAAAGAAATCTAGAACGACTTTGTTACGCGATTCATAAAAGCTTTGTGAAAACTTTAAGATATCAACTCTTCTTAGTGTGCTTTGTTTCAATTTACTTTGGGAAAGTATGCATTTTGGCATCTTTGGCATTGTTTTTGAGAATATCTGAATAATTTGAAATACCTTATCATGGAAATAATATTACAATTTCGAAAGACGGAAAACACTGTACAAAACCATAATTGATTTTTAACATGATATACCGAGGTACTGCCTGTGACAGTTTACTGGCTTAAGGCTGAATGGCAAACAAAAAATGAAGCTCTCGATTCCGAGTTTCCATTTAACTATGTAGTAGTAGCGTGAGGTTTCGTACAAAGCTTTCGATTTAGTGCCACACGCAGAAGCAGTACTCGCTGCAGTGTTGGGCAAAATGCAATCTGATTGATGATTAATGATTACGATTACAATCTGTAATCTGTAATCATGATTACAGATTGATAAAACTAATCAGAAAAGTAATCATTTATGGCGATTAATGATTGATCAATCGTAACCGTAATCATGATTACATTTTTTGATTACAAATTTGCAAAAGGTTTAAAATTATAGTTAAAAGAAAACAAACATTGTTGTATTTCTATCCCGAAGTCGGTAATAACTCGCATTGCCTTATTCTACAACAGCTGCATTCTGCCCTTCAATTCATTCGAACTAGCATATAACAATGTGGAGCAATATGAAAAGTCTAGCAAAATCAAAGCGTGAAAAGGCATTATTGCATTATTTATGCTCAACGACTTTCTTATACGCCCCAGAAATGTAATCTTTTCACTATCTTTTTTCAAGATCCTCGAATTTAAGCTGATGATCAGATATGTGTGAGTCGCTATCAATAGAAGCACTTACATTCTTTACACTGACTTCAATTAATACATAATTCAACAGTGCCTTGGAGTTTTCTACAATAAAAATTTTTACGATCACAGATTGTTTGTTTTCCTAGAACTAAATTTTAAAATCTCTTGAAAAGTTTCATTTGTAATAAAAAAAAATGTAATCATGATTACGGTTACATTTTCCTAGATTACTCTATGTATACATGATTAATTATTGATGGGTAATCATGACTGATGTGTAATCATGATTGATTTAATCATGATTATTAATCTGATTACAAATGTAGTTGATTACGCCCAACACTGACTCGCTGCATATACCTTGTTCTATCAGCAGTACATAATCAATGATGAATTGACATTGCAAACATTTTTCCTTCTATATTTTCCCCTAGAAAACAATTCTGCTATATTTAGGCTGACAGGTATAGTACCTATTGTTGTTGTGTGTGTTCGGAATTTAATTGCATAAACTGTTTTTGTAATTTTGTTATTGCTTTCCATACAGACTTTGGGATCTTTATATATCATCCTTTGCCTTCTATGTACAGTACAGTTGGATTAAATATTTGAATTTGTGTATTGATTAAAAGTAGTAGTAAAGCTCCCAATCTTAAACAAATATGCAAGAAAAATGTGAAAAGAGAAAAAAATTCCAAATAATTTTCCCTCGACTTATATTCTAAATAAATAACTTTCATCTTTTTTTAACTAAACCATAAAAGAAAAATATTTACAAATATTCTCCGTTTTCTCACATTGCATTTCTAGTCCACTCCAACAACAAAGTGGCACACAAAGCTAGCAGCAGACGTGCTGCGCTTGCGCCATGACGCGCCTTAAATAAGCGTACGTGTAGGATAGATACTCATTTTTAGAGGCACATGCGAAAAATGTGTTTGAAATTTTGTACTGGAGCCTATCGCCATCTCGGAAAACTTTTGAGAATTAAAATGAATAAAAACCAATTTTATCATTCACTTTTTATCACGATAGAGGTTTACAAATTGATTTTTATAAAATAAACTATTTTCGGGATTAATCCAGTTTTGGACCACTGAATAGAATCATCTAAATATTCATTCTCGTGTTAAAATAATCCTGTTGCAATAAACTTTATTCAACTTACAAGAGTATCAATCTTATTGCTATGAAAGTAATCATAACATGAAAAATATTAACAAATTTGAAAATATAGCTCCGGTAGCATTTACAAATATGTTTGGAAAACCTATGTACGAAAAATAATAAAAATTGGTGTGTACATGAAAATTTTATTTGGGGGGCGAGGAAAATAACACGTTTTTTTGAGACTTTCAATTTAAAAAAAGAAAACTCCATATCTTTTTCAAAAATCTAGGCCCGGTAGCATTTGAACTGAAGAGTTTCTATTATTTTATCGAAGATTTCAGACAATATCGTAAAAACTGTGGAAAATAAAAAGGGGGCACAAAATGCTTACAAATTTATTCAGCCTTAAAACCGAAAATCACAATTTTGTTAAGAAATTTTGAGAGTATTTATTTCGATCTGCAGCACAGGGCGATATCATCAGGACAGCAATGAAACTATGTTACGGCTGCTGTCTACACTACAGAGAACTCAGATACCTAAGCAGTTGCTGGTAGATATATAACGTTTTATTTAAAAATCTAAATATGAATAATTTTAAGGAAAATTGGTTTTATTTACTTTTAAAATATTGCTGGACATCCAATTCTAATTAATTTGAATTCATTAAACTTCATTAGTCGCGTACTCCGTTTTTTCCGAAAGTATTCCGTTTTTTTTCCGAAAGTACTCCGTTTTGGCAGCAAATTGTACTACTCTTGAAATTTTCCAAACGACAGCGATGATGAGAATTCTTTCGCCATTTAACTCTCCACTCGGAATTCTGTAACTCGTGGAATTTGTATTGAGATTTACCAAACTCTCTATTCCACTCGGTAAAACTCTCGCCTGTGTTAGTGTGGAGAAGTAAGAAAAATATTTCTCAACTGACAGTATTGTCTGATTATATTGTCCTTTGTGAAGGTTTTAATGTACCTAGGATTTTCAAATTGAATTATAGATTCCTGGCTATAACTTCAAAAATAAATTATGGACATCCTTGCAATACTTACAGAGAAATAAGGATTTTGTTGTCTCAAGGTACCCGGTAGAAATTGCGACAGGTAATTGGCTACCACTGTACGTTAGAGGCGAGATTCCATGAAACCATACACGAAAGACAAGCTCAACGCGGCTATAAATGGTAATATTTAGTGCATTCTCTATTCCTTTTAAAAGTGGAACAACTTCTGCGATAAAGATACTTACACGTATTCCTCAGTCCATGTTGTTGCATTAGTGCAATTTCTGTTAGGCCAAATTTATTCTGAGTACAGAAGTAAGTTGTAGTGGAGATATTTATTCTCGCCAGTGCGATCTTCGCTTTCTTCTTCTTGTACCTCGCACAACGTTACTTGCCTAAAAATCTAAAAACACAAGCTACAGGAAGAAACAATTCACGTGCAATGGAACGCAATTCAAATACTCTTTGACATAAAATAGCTGTGAGCTGGTATTCAGGTTTCGAACTTCGAACTTCGAACATAACTTTCAGTGATATTCTTTCGTGGCGGTTACCGGTACTACAGGACAATGTTTTCCCTAGGTGCGCTTATAACTAGTACGGAACATCAAGTGGGTTCTTCACCTAGGTGCAACAGAGTCGACAACCTTTTGCAAGCTAAAATATAGACCAAAGGAACAGATTGGGACAAGGCGATATCTAGGCGTTAAGTGCCCGAAAGCTGGTCGTAACAAATTAATTGCTCCCCCATCTCCGCTCGGCCAAGGCAATTAATTATCTTTTACATCTGATAAACCAAAAGCTTTACAATACTGTTTCCAGGCGAATTGACGAAATGGCCACCGACATCGAATCCAAACTAACCAATTTGTTGGAAAAAAAGTAAATTTACATTACTAGAACTTTGATCGCTGATACGAAGGAATCGTAGATTTTTAAAGTGGTGCAAGCTTATTTTGAGGAAACAGAGATTCCCTCTCACAAACGTGAGCGCTTGCGCAACAGACGGTGCCCCTGCCATGTGAGGTCGTTATGCTGGGTTTCTAGGCCACCTTAAGAAAGAAGTGACAGAGGTCATCACTATTTATTGTGTCATTCATCGTCAACACTTAGCTGCGAAAAAAATTTAGTGGTGTCCTGCATGAAACCCTACAACTGATTACTACATACTGGTATCAACAAGATCAAAGCTAATTCTCTCAATGAACGTCAGTTCCGACAGCTTTATCATGAAAATGATAAGGAATTTGAACGCTTGTTTCTACATATGGCCGTGATGTGGCTTTCCAAAGGAAACCATTTGTGCCATTTCGTCAAATTATTTCACAAGGTTACTGAGTTTCTCGACACGTCTGATCCTGTTTTAAGTAAGAATTAGAAGCAACACAATTTGGAAGACCTTAAAGATATTTTTGAAAAAATTAACGAAGTTAATATAAGGCTTCAAGGAAACAAGATGAACATTATGAAGGCCAAAGGAATTATTTCAGCATTCATCGCCAAGTTTGATATTCACAAGGTAAATATTGGCCGTAAAGAGCTGATTAAGTTTCCGACCCTTAAAAAGTGTTCAGTGTCAGATAAAGAGACTTCAGAACTCCCAGAAGACAAAATTCTAATTTTTACTAATCACCTTGACCAGTTATTAAAAACTGACATGGAATCAAGATTTGAATATTTGACCAAGTTACAAATTCTGGATTGATTTCTAGATCAATTCTCGTTTGAAACTGTAGATAAGCTTGATAACTCTTAACAGACGGAGTTTCTAGATCTGAAGTATAACTGTGAGGTGAATATCATTTTCAAGCATATCGGTTACGAGTTAGCCTGTGTGAAGCTTATGGACACTTATCCACAACTGTGGGGAAAAACTGAACCAGAGATGAGAATCTCGTTCACATCAACATATTTAGATGAAAAAGGATTTAGTTTTGTTGCCCAGCTCCTCACAAAACAAAGAATTAAGTTGGACATTTGTCTCAAAGGAGACTTTAACGAACATAAAGCCGGATATTCAAGCTTTAACTGAAATCCACTAAGCACAAAGCAACTATTGAAATGGTAAAATAAAACAATAAGAAAGTTTTCAAACTTTCATTTATTTTTTCAAATTTTAACTGTCAACTTTCCTAATTTTTCCTGATTAAAATTTAAAAATGCAAACATGTACTGCTATTTTTTAAATGTACGTCAATGATTTTAGTTAATTATTTGACTTCTTTTTCCTTAAAAAAAAAATCTGTTAAAAATATACATTTTAATTTTTTTTTCTATTTTATTTAAGATTGATCGGATAAAATTGCTTTATTATTTATACTTTACTTCAAATTAAAATTAGGCATACAATGAAAATGAAAAGCGGGCGATAGGTGTTAGTTAACCTCCAGAAAGGGCAGATGGGCCACAAAAGTTTGGGATCCACTGCTTTAGATCAAGAGGGACACCCTATATAGACTCCAAGTACCAGCCTGCTCCCCTACATGTTATTCCTAAATATGCCGCCAGGCACTGTGTGTTTGTATTACTTCAACAGGCAATCGCTGTTTTTTTATATCCTGTTTTTTATAGAAAATGAGATAAGTACCATTCAGATCAAGTTTTTCTTTTATCAGGTTTCTTATTAAATTCTCCACAATTTTCAAGTATCCAATTTCTTAAGTATAAAAAAAAATACCTCGCAGGAAGATGAGATGAGGGGGAAATACATATAAGATAGGCGAAAGCGCTTGACTGAACACTGAAGTACTACAACATCTCTGTTCAAGAACACAAGTTTGATTCAACAAGTTGCGTTGGCTTAAAAGGACCTCAACGCACATTCCTTTTCGAAAATATCTTCACAAATTATAAGACATATACCGTATTTCCCTTTTTAAGATACCACAAATTTCATTTCATGGTATGTGCGAGCACTTAAATCTCCACCAGATTTGTGAGTGTTCCTCTTTCATATAAATATAAAATAAAAAATAATTCGATTTGCCGAAAAATGACTAAAACATAAGAAAAATGAATTCGTGCAGATACTCAGCATTTGTGGCTAGAGGTTTTGCACGATTTCGTAAACCACAAGCATCAAGGAATCCAAAAGATAAAATAAATATTTCATAAGGAGTATACACATACTAGGTACATACATACATAAATACCTACTTACATATCCTGCTGGATATTCTTTAGGACTACCCAACCGGATCTGATTTCTTTAACTTGCACATCTCTTTGTATCTTTGGTGTATGAACATAGCTTCCTTCTTACATATGTTCGTATATCTCTAAAATGGTAGAAATAACTGAATCATGACCATACATGAAATCACGTAGTTATCCCACAATGACGGTTTCTATGTCTCCGATTTTGTCCCCTTGTCTGGCCAAGTCAAAAGTTGTCTCCTATTATGTAACATTGAGTGCCAGTGTTTACCACACAGTTCAACCTCGAATCTACTTCTATTCACCCTCTATCCATCATTTGAATCTCAATAGCTGTCATTCGTCCACCCTCCTTGGTGATTGATGATTTATTGAGAAACGGCAAGGGGAAATAGAGTCAATTCTACAAGAATTTTTGCCATTCCTTTTTGCTTTAGGTATTTTCGTGACATACTGAAATATGGTGATGACTGTGTATATGGATCTCCATTGAAAGGATCTATTCATGATTACACATCAAATATCCGGTAGAATGCAAATTTAGAAATAAAAGAAAGTACTCTGGATCCTTGCATGTCATTACATTATTCGTTTCGTGTGTAGGCAGATAAGTGAATCCAATGAGACATCATTGCCTTCTTCTATGATCGAAGTTGATTTAATATGCATTTTTATGCTACTAAATTGAAAAGATATTCATCGTCGGCATCATCTTTTTTGTTGACGTCGTCATCATGGTACAGATACAAAACAGAACGAAGCAAATCATTTTAACTTAATGTGGTCAATCAGAAAGGCACTCAAGGAATTTCTGCATTTACAGATTCACTTTGAAAACGCTTGTAAGCGAGGCTGAAAAATACTCTTTGAGTTTTCAACTTTAAATAAGTTTTCCTCGCAATTCAGGTCAAGTGAAAAGTTCTTTCGATGACTCTGCACTCCTTAGCCAATTCTCAAGAGTCCATCTGGCATTAAAATTCTTTTCAACTCAATATCAGTCTAAGATTGCTTATAAGAAAAGCCTTTTAAGTTTTTCTAGTGTTTAAAAATTGAAAAGTGAACAAGATTAAGTCGATTGTTTTTATTAAGTTGTCGAAAAATAGATGGAGTGTAGTATAGTTTAGTATATATGTATGTATGTATGTATATAAAAGTGCTTCTGTTTAAATGTCGCAGCAGTAGATTGCACTGAAAACGTTTTGATTATTGGATATACCCGGTGTTTCAGATAAGGGTAGCTTCCGGTATACCACACGATTCTTTGAGGTAACCTGATAAAAAAAGCATTCCACATATCCCTCAAGGTATTCCCCATCCTGAGGAATTATAGATATTCAAAGAAAATATCGAACTATTTCACGAAACACCTCGTAACTTTCTTGTTGTACAATCTATGATGATAGTGTATAGTCTAAGCTTTCCAACGAATGTCGAGTCGAACCATAACTCCACTCGCATCATGTCGCTAGTTATAGGATGCGAAAATCAAAACTTCCAAATTCTTTATTAAATTTTAACGATTTTCTTGCCCAAATGACTGATAGGAATTTCCTAAAATTCGGTGATTTCTATCGTCAGTAGCAGCCATTCCACATGAAAACGATTAAAAAGTGCTTGTTTTGGACCCGAATATCTGCGTTTTGGATAAAACTAACACAATTTGTAGGGAATATCAAAATAGCACACCTAAATTTTTTTGTTTTTCCTTAACATCATCCCCCCCCCCCCACCCTCCACAAAGGGGTCAGAAATTTCATGATATTCTATCTTTTACCAAAAGAAGTATATCAGCACTAAACGAAAACATTTTTTTTTGTTAATAATAGTATTTAACAAAATAGTATTATTCACTATTCTCTTTCTATTTGGTGTTTTGAAGCTAGAAACTATGTACTAAACTTTCGAGTTCGGCTTAGTTTTTTAGATAAGATTATTTAAAGTCACCGTATACCCATGGTTAGGTTAGGTTGGGTTGGGTTAGAGTGGCGGGCATCACACCCCTGCGGTCAGCCTCACTTAGACCATTTGCGGTCTTTTGTGATATCACCTTAATGGGAACCTACCTGGCAAAGTTACTTCAGATTTAGGGGGTGCGCTGAAACCAGCCACAAGAGTTAATGAACCTTACATGGTCCTCAGCTCTTTGTCTACCAGCGCCCCCAATTACCCGAAGAAGTAGCGCATTCTTTCTACGGCTGGCAAGGTTAGGGCATTCACACAGCAGGTGGTGCACGCTCTCAACCGCTTCCTCATCCATAAAGCTTCTGCAGAAGTCATTGTATGGAGCTTTTATGTGCTCTGCATATTTACCGAAGAGACAATGCCCCGTAATAACTGCGATAAGGTTACGCACATCATTACGGTTCCACTTCAGCAGAGATTCGGTCCTCCTAGGACAAACCTCGGGCTACAGCTGTCTTGAAATCGTGTACGTGGTCAATTCTCCCCATCTGCGATTTGCTAACTTACATGCCTGTACGTCTACAATCCTCTTCACTGATTCTAGGGGCCGATCTACGGGTTTCTCCTCTAAGCAGGAAGTCATAACGGAGCCCTTTCTGGAGAGAGCATCAGCTGCCTCGTTACCATGTATGTCACAATGACCAGGCACGCTATGGTTTCCACCCAGTTTACCGAGCTCACAGCGACACTGTCGCCCAAGACGCGATCTAATGGTGCTCGAGTTCAGGGCCTTGATCGCAGCTTGACTGTCAATACAAATCGTGATAGCTGGATCACTGGGTACAAAATAAGTTGTTGCCAGAAGCCTGGCTGCTTTTCTAATAGCCAGAGCCTCCGCCTGGAACACACTACAGTAGTCTGGTAAGCGGTAGGGTTCTTACATTTGAGGGAGTGCCGAGTACACCTCGGCCCCCACTCTCACATCCATTTTCGAACTGTCTGTGACGACACATATAGCAGAGTTTGTTACCCCCGCAATTATCATCACATTCCTCTCTATTACGAATGCTAGTTGAGAATCCTTGCTCGAAGTCTAGCCTAGGGACGATATAGTCCCATAAACCGTATACCCAAAGTAACCAGTATGCAAAGAAAAATGCTATTCTCCGAATTGTAGCTGGTAATGAACTGAGGCGAACATTGATGAGTTAGAGCCGATCTAAAGTACAAAAAATCTAATACCTCAGTTCGAATAAAAAAGAGGGAAATACAAAAAAGTAAGCAGGGAGATGGCTATAAATACCAATTTAAGCCTCCGAGTATAGAAGTGTGGACACTCAAATTTCTTCTCAGGACCTAAGGAACTCGATGCGATACCTGATTTTCCAAAATGTACTAGATCAATCTATGGCACCCCCAGCGTGCCGCCACTTAATTGAAATAAACATTGTTAATAAAATATGCTCAGAATACCTAATGCATCGTTTACGACGTCACTCATGTCTGGAGGTGTCGGGCCTAAAATGGGCATTCCCCTTTGGAAAATAAATGGCGGAGTTAAGATTTTAAATTATTTCCTATCAAATTATCAAAATTCGTCAAGAAAACACAATCATTGAGTTAAAATCTATATTCGCGTACTCAGAAATAACTGTTTTTGGTGTCAATATACAAATCCAAGATGAGATAAAATCAGCTATTTTACAATTTCTATGAAACATAATTTCTAGGACCTTTTCCAAAAAGTATCCTCAAGCCTAGAGCAATCAAATCCTATCTTTTTCGTATTTAATTTCTAATTGTAGTAAGAGCTATCGCGGTTAGAATTGATCTTTACAGATTGACAATCCGTAGGTATAATTGCAAGGATCCTTTATAGATGGCATCATCCAAGGAAATTTAGCAAATGTAAAATAAATAATTTTATTACGTAAATATGAATATGTAATTTAATATAGAGACTCCGATAAAAAGACTTACTTTCAGAATACAAAGACATTCACATATTTAGTTAGAAGATACTTTTATATCCACTGTGTCGCATATCTTAATCACTGTATGCAGACAGGTGGCATTTCAAGGTTCTTTTTGCTTAACACAGTACTTTTAATTTTTGTTTAATTTCTATAATTGAAAGTACGAAAATCCAGTGAATAATTAAATAATAAATTCAAAGAGTACACAAGAATTAAAACAACAAGATACTTTATTTAAGTCGCGCTACATGAAACGAAATGGTTACTTTACTCAACACCTAGAGCAATAAAGTGTATAAGTAGGCATAATTACCCGGAGGATTTAGTTGAAACACTAAGTGGATCGACTTGCTGCCAAAGAATTCTGATTGCGGTTTCTATAGCCGTTGATTTGTACACAGTATCACACAAAGGCCTTCAAGGGAGCATAGCAACAATAACTTGCCATAACAACAACACTTCATTATTCGTTGTTGAAGTCTTACTATTTTGAGAATTAAAGTTTGCAAATTGCCTTTGGCTTATACATATATGTAAATCTCTTAATTAATTATTTATTAATTCGTTGTTAATTATTAATTAATGAAGTGTTGTTATGCTACCCTAAGGTGTAAAATGAGGTACCTAGTTCTAGTTAAGTTAGGTTAGAATTTTATATTTCATAAAGAATTATTTCTACATTGTTCTGGGAAGGTAATACCACTAAACTTTGAATGTAAATAAAAGCATATGGTAGAAATCTCACTGAGATACATATATACATACATGACGTACAATTAAAAATATTTCCATATTCATTAGGCAGTGGTTTACAAAAATAACAAAACATAATAATGATGAAAATATGTAACTCCTTGATGCTCCGCCTTTATGGAGAATAACCAATATGTCAACTAAACCCAAAAATATATCGAATGCCCATAGACAGGCTAGGTCTCTATTATTACTAAGGTACCTCCGGCAAATTAGGCCTACCTTACTCGTATTTGAAAAAGCAATAAATCAAATATTTAATAATATAGAACTAAAAAAACAAGTTTTCCTTGAAATTTATTTATTTGCACATCACATGCAATTAATTCAGTTTACAAAAACCTTTTCCATGGGCCTTATCAATAATTTTTTGCAAATTTTAATAAGACATTTCGGATCATTGTTTTGCTGATAGCTCTCCTCGTAACGCAGTCGCAACGTTCGACCAGAGTACGTGGTAAGTACGTTTTGTAAGTTATTTTTCAAAATAACTTTTCAGTCGTTTATTCTAAATTGTTCTACTGTATGAAATCTACTGTGCAGTAACTATGTGTCAGCCTTTATCCCCTCTCATGCCTCTCCAAGCCGCCCACCATGTCACCGAATCATGACTGTTAATCACATTATTATATTTAAAGGAATTTTTTTATTTTATTGGACTTTGTAATAATATAAATATTACATTTTATTCCTGATTTTTAAATAACGTTGCGAAAAACTGATCTCGTGAAGGATCAGTCCCGCTCGCCCCTCCCTCTCCCCGTCAACCTATCGACGATGCGCTCCTGAGGAAGAATGTTATTATTAAGAAAATTTTGAAGTCATAAAAAATCATCAAAACAACTAACAATAGAGGGATTAAATAATATTAAATTGATTTTTAAATAAAGTAAAGTATAGATATTAAATTAGTTTTATTATGTTCATCAATTATCAATAATACAAAAGAAATGAAAAAAACTCAGACATGGATTTTTCTTAAACACTTCTTTTTAAGGATATCCTTTCAGGAAGTAAAATTTAATATCGAAATGTTCCTTCACATTTTTTTTAACTTTTTGTATTTACATATTTAATTTCGAAAATACAAAAAGTTAAAAAAAAATGTGAAGGAACATTTCGATATTAAATTTGTTTTGAACAAATTTTACTTCCTGAAAGGATATCCTTAAAAAGAAGTGTTTAAGAAAAATTAATTAGAAAGTAGGGGCGAGGAATATACAAGGTATATCTACTTAGGAGGTCAATAGAGCAGGAGGTATTAGTACTCACATAGGCTAACAAAAAAATTGAATGACAAGGGGGGCAGCAATATCAACCGTATAGAAGTTGCAGGGTGATTAAGAAAAAAGCCAGTTTTTTCACAAAACACCCTGTATCTTAAAAAGTACAGTACTGTACAGTACGCACGGTCACAGTTAAGATCTCATTAGCTCTGCAGAACTTCATGGCCTTTCCAACGACTGCTCAACCAGCCCCGTACATCGCACCTCTCAAGAGTTATGCTTATCTAAACTAAAAATTTCTGACTTTCTTACCTTTTTACTTTGACTTTTTTTTTGTGTTTTTTTTTTTTAATGGTCTTTAACATAACTTTTTTTTTATAAAAACTATTCTGAAAGCTATTCTCGAACCTTAATTTGTTCCCTCACTGACTGAAAACACGTCATTTTAAAAAAAAAATGTCGACTAATCTCAGTATGACATGAATAGGTTTTGAGCTAATAACACTTTAACGATTACAGATAGCATGTAAAATGTGATAGGTCACATTAGAGAGGAGAGTCTACAGTTTATAGTTCGTATACAAAAAAAAATATGTTAACTACCGTTTTACAAAAAAAAAAAAAAAAAATGGAGGTCAAAGAAGTAAAAAAATCCGAAATAGTTTGTTTAGAACCCCGTAACTCCTGAGAGGATCAGGGTTGAGTCATTAGAAAGGCCATGAAGTTCTGCATACAATGAGCTCTTAAATGTGACCGTGCGCCCAGTACTTTTTAAGATAGAGGGTGTTTTGTTAAAAACTATCTTTTCTTTTTATTCACCCTGCAACTCCTAAACGGTTTATATTGCCCCCCCCCCCGTCGTACAATTATTTTTCTTGTGTGGGGAGTACTATCAGCTCCTGCTCTATTGACCTCCTAAGGGGAAACACCCTATATATAGTCCTTGGCATGTTTTTGGATAATTATTTTGACACAAATTACTACCATTAGTAAAGAAAACTTCTGTGTGAATTTTTCTCCAATGATAATGCTATTTTCAGTTGTAAAGTTTTCCTGTCCATAAACAAAAAAAATGAATCAAACAGTAACATAAATCGGGCCCTTTTCGATACTCTAACGGTCACAGCAGATATGTACAAATCAGGTCATTCACGACTCGACACACCATAGAACATTTTCCAAGTAAGACAAGCGCCATTATGATTTACGACGACCGAGTTTCTTTACGGAATATATACATTTCTTCCCACATGATACACGAAACACAAATTATGTTACGTACGGCGGTGAATAATAAGAAAAATTACAAAAATAATTACACATATTAGGTCGAAATGGTAGCATAAAAAACAACAACAATGGTACACTTCTTTGGTGCAATATGGCGGAAGATATTTTAATATGTGGCATACCCTCTTTTCTGTATATGTTGATCTGCCCCTATTTTTGAGCATTTAAATACTACAATTTTTCAATTTTCTATAGGCTAGAGTTGCTTACCTACATACACCTTAAAATAAATACTTAAGCACATCTAAATAGTAATGGGTTTATCTATACGAAAATAAATGTAATTTGATTCAACCAATCGACTTCTTCCAATTTGTAAGTGTTCACATTATGTATTCAATGCAATTTAAACTTGCAACGACATGCAGTACCAAAAGTGAAAGGACATTTTTTAAACTGCAATTCAAACAAAATGTGATTGTAAAAAATGTGTTATAAATAGTTTTACATGATATCATCTCAAGTTCTCCTTAAGAAATTTTACTCAAGAGCAGCAGCAAAAAAATAAAGATTGTAAAATTTTTCTCATTTATTTTAAGTAAAACATGGCGTTCCTCTGTGATAGTAGCAGACATAAACACGTAAATCTAGGACAGCATGAAGAAGGGATATCACGCTTTTGCTTTATAGCTCAATTTAGTCGGAAATGTATAAAGATCCTGAAGAGCAGAACAAAAGACCAAGCAGTAAAAAGAAGGGAATTGCAAGGGCAAGCAAGAAAAATGATGTGCGGAGAAATATCAATCGATTGATCTTAATTAGCTCTGACACTGAGCTCTATTTAAAGTTTTTTTGTTCTTCATCTTTTTGTTCCACTTAATATCGCAATTTATCAGTTCTCCAAAATGCGGCGAATGAAGAAACAACAACAACAACACTACTCCTGGAATAATGGCTTTTTAATGGTATCACACAGACTCAATTTTCCAGAAGTCATTTTTCTTACCTTGAAATAAATAGAGAGAAATCTTGCTATTGCAGGAGACACTGTCGAAATAATCCGGTTTTGTATAGTTGACAGTAAATTTAATAGATAATTTATGTCTGTATGTATAAATTACTGTCATTCAATTCCGAAATATGTCCGAGTCATAATTTTTCCAGATGTTAAATTTTATGCGGATGGAAATTATTAAAAATGAATAAATAAGCGTATTATAATCGAATGATATACAAACCACTTCAGGATACAGTAAACAAATTTTCTCTTGTAATTGGTGCCATCGCGGAACATATTCTATTCAAAATTTAAAATCCATCGATATTGGTGCACGTCTTACAGTCCTATATGCAATGCAAATACCTACACATAAAAAAATGCATATACGGGGTGCGGCAAAAAGATCTGACAGTTTTAAAATAAAAACAACACAAAAATTAAAAGTGATACAAATTGTTTTATTGCTTATCACAGAAGGGTGTTCATGTAAATTAATGAAATTAACATCAGAACAACGGATTTCATCCCTTTAAGATCTGATAATAACGTCCTTAAAAATGATGTGCTTCTTTGACCAAGCATTCTTCCAGTCTTGCACAAAAGCTGTCAAACAACTTCTCTAACATTGCAGGAGAAGGTTGGCGATTTCTTGGCTTATGGCTTCTTACAGTTCATCCAGTGTGCGGGGTTTGTTTGTGTAAACTCTTGCTTTAAAGAACCCCCAGAAGAAAAAATCACAAATTTTAAAGTCTGGAAAGCGAGCTGGTCATGCAATGTCCCCAAAACGCGAGATGACTCGGCCACGAAACTTGCTTCTCAAAAAGACCATCACCTCATTGGCTGTATGGGCAGTTGCCACGATTTCTCTGAAGTTCAGGGATCAAGAAGTTTTTTAACTTTCACTTTCATAGCTTCCCTTATTCGGTCGATATTCTCTGACGTCCGGGCTGACCTCGGACGGCCTGTCGATTTCCGTTTTATCGTTGAACCGATAGCTCTGAAGTAACTCACTCCTCTTGGACTCACATTAAAACGCGTACGGAACTCCGTTGAGCAGCAACGCTGGAATTATCACTTTTAAAAAACGCTTCGACAATAAACGCACGGTGCTCACTGGTGCTCACTGGTGCTCCGTGGCTACTAAAAATATCCATGTGTGGGCTCTGGAACACACCTATCCCCACCATCACTCACCACTTACTCGCTTAACAGTACGGCGGCGGAAGCCGTCAGATCTTTTTGCCGCATCCTGTATATACATTAGAGTGTATGGATTTGCAAAAGTGTTAAAATATCAAAATGCTCATTCAGCATTTGTTAGTTAATGTAAATTTAAACTTTATATGCAAAATTTCAGTGAAATTCATCAGTGTCTAGAGGTCGCTCAAATCGAAAATAATGTTTTTTTTTCTGTTTTGGACTTTCAGGAAAACTCTTTCAACATTTTCTATCATAAATTTTTAATTTGACAATATTTTTTCTTGATTCTTTTTTTTTTTTATTTAAGGGGACTTGGTTTTGAACTTATTTCAGTGAAAGATGTTTCAGAAAATTTGATTTTTCTATTTTTCATAAATTTTTTTAAAACGAAATTCGAAACAGGAACTCCAATTTATTGACTTTGTGTCAATTTTTTTTTCAAAGAAAAGTTTGTAAAAATGCTTCACCTTTGTAAAACACAAGTTCATACACTACTTGACCCCTTCAAGATGTAGTTGTTTGAGAGATAATCTATCGTAAATTACATTATAGTAGAAAAAGTATGTCCGAGTGGCACTTTTCCTTACAAAGAAATTGATGGGAAGTAAAAAAATTGGAAATCCGGGTCCGAATTTATTTTCGTTTTGAAAAATTTATAAAAAATAGAAGAATTTAATTTTCTACAACGACTTTCACTGCAATAAGTTCATAACTAAGTTCCTTTTAATTTAAAAGAAGATTCAATGAAAAATATTGTCAAATTAAAAAGTTATGTCAAAAAATGTTGAAACAGTTTTCCTGAAAATCAAAAACAGCCAAAACAACATTATTTTCAATTTGAGCGACCTCTAAACATTAATGAATTTTACTGAAATTTTGCATATTTACATTAACTAATAAATTCTGAATGAGCATTTAGAAACT